>SMDT01000824.1:0-134067 GCA_005392925.1 Aquilaria sinensis
CAATATTATTTCATGTCAAGGCACAATCAAAGAAGGCAAGGACCCATTGAAGATAACTAGTGGACAATTGACAAGGAAGAAGGCTAAGGAGCTGCTAGAACATGCAAGGAATCATATGGAGATGATGGCCAAGCTTGGATGTTGACAGATTGGCGATATTCTCGTAGAAAATTCATATCTTGACCTAAACAGATCGGAATTGAGTGATTATTGATCCATTGGAAAGCTAACATCAGGATCTACAAATCGTATGAAGATCATGGAACCCAGTTTGCAGGATAAGGAGGTCCAATTTAGCTTCAAAATCACGATTTGCGAGTTATCCTGGTTCAGAAGCAGTTGCAGTATTTTGGGCATATCTTTGGCTTTAGATGTCCATTTTGTGTGGTTCGAGTGTCATTTCAAAGCTAAGAAATAGATCTACACATGCCTTGAATTTTCAAAAATCATGGCTGCATCAAGTTCAAATGTCAGCTTGAAGTTGAAGACACAAGCAGGAACCACCTAAGAAGACTATTTTGGGGTTTTTATGGCCAATCATATTTTGTAACGAATTTTATTTTATGTTCCGATTTATTTACATTATTTAGGATGTTATTTAGGCCATGGAAGTGATTTAGGTCACTTAGGATAAATGGAATTCGCTGCACACCTTAAACATGTGTTAAAAGGGTGTAGGAATCCTAGTTTGACTAGGTTTTCTTGAGTCCTTTGTAACTAGATTTCCTAGGTGACTTGGGCTGCGAATTTTGCCCAGATTTTTACCCTAGTTTAAGCCTATATAAAGGCACATATTCTGGATTTAAACACACAGATTAATGCCAAAATAATATTGCTCTTTGGAGAGGTTTTTTCTTTGGTTCTTTGTGGACTACCTTGGTGCACAAGTGTGCTTGTGTTCTTGGTGTTCTTATACTTCTCGTTTCTAGTCACAGGTTGATTAGGGGTGGGGGTCTTCAAATCCAGTCTCTTTGATGTCTTGTGGAGCTTGAAAAACATCTTGGGTGCGTTTCATGGTCTTTATACCATCGGGGTTCGCATCAAGTTGTAAATGCTTCCATTTCATTCCAAACAAGTTCTGATTGTTTCCATTTCAGTCCAAATAAGTAGTGAATGTTTTCATTTCATTCCAAACAAGTTGTGCAGCTTTCCATTTATTTCCAAACAAGTTTTGATTGATTCCATTTCATTCCAGAACAAGTTGTGAATGTTTCCACTTCATTCCAAAACAAGTTGTGAAGGTTTCCATTTGATTCCAAACGAGTTGTGAATGTTTCCATTTCATTCCAAATAAGTTGTGAATGTTTCCATTTCATTTAAAACAAGTTGTGAAGATTTCAATTTCATTCTAAACAGGTTGTGAAGCTTCCCATTTCATTCCAGCAAGTTGTGAATGTTTCCATTTTATTCGAAACAAGTTGTGAATGTTTGCATTTCATTTGAAATAAGTTGTGAATGTTTCCATCTCATTCCAAATATGTTGTGTATGTTTTCATTTCTTTCCAAAGAAGTTGTGAATGTTTCTATTCCATTCCAAGCAAGTTGTGCAGCTTTCCATTTCATTCCAAACAAGTTGTGAATGTTTCCATTTCATTCCAAACAAGTTGTGAAGCTTTCGATTTCATTCAAAACATGTTGTTAATGTTTCCATTTCACTCCAAAACAAGGTGTGAGTGTTTCCATTTCATTCCACACAAGTTGTGAATGTTTCCAATTGATTACAAACAAGTTTTGAAGCTTTCCATTTCATTCGAAACAAGTTGTGAATATTTCCATTTCATTGCAAACAAGTTGTGAATGTTTCCATTTCAGTCCAAACAAGTTGTGAATGTTCCCATTTCAATCCAAACAAGTTGTGAGTATTTCTATTTCATTCCACACAAGTTGTGAATGTTTCCATTTGTATCCAAACATGTTGTGCAGCTTTCTGTTTCATTCCAAACAAGTTATGAATGTTTCCATTTCTGATACGATCAAAGAAGGCACAACCAAGGATGGCAAGGATCCATCGAAGAAAACTAGTAGACCATTGACAAGGAAGAAGGCTAAGGAGCTCACTAGTGCACTTCAAGCTCGGATGTTAACAGATTGGTGATGTTCTGGTGGAAAAATCATATCTTGAGCTAAACAGATTAGAATTGAGTGATTCTTAATTCATTGGAAAGATAACATATGGAGCTACAAATCATATGAAGATCATGAAACCCATTTTGCACGTTAAGGAGGTCCAATTTAGCTTCAATGTCGCGATTTATGAGTTATCGCTGGTTCAGAAGCAATTGCAGTATTTTGGGCATATCTTTGGATTTAGATGTCATTTTTGTGTGGTTCAGGTGTCATTTCAAAGCTAAGAAAGAGATCTAAAACTTTCATGCTTTGCATTTTGAGAAATAATGGCTGCATCAAGTTCGAATTTCAGCTTGAAGTTGAAGACACAAGCAGGAACCACCTGAGAAGACTATTTTGGGGTTTTCATGGCCAATCTTGTTTTGTAACGTATTTTATTTTAGTATCCTATTTATTTACATTATTTAAGATGTTATTTAGGCCATGGAATTGATTCAGGCCATTTAGGATAAAATAAATTCGCTACACACCTTAAACATGTGTTAAAAGTGTGTTAGAGTCCTAGTTTGACTAGGTTTTCTTGAGTCCTTTGTAACTAGGTTTCCTAGGTGACTTGGGCTGCGAATTTTGCCTAGATTTTTACCCTAGTTTAGGCCTATATAAAGGCACATATTTTAGATGTAAACACACAGATTTATGCCGAAATAATATTGCTCTTTGGAGATGTTGGCGATGTTGGTCGGGGAGCTTTTGGCCAAGGAACTACAAGAGCGCCAAAGAAGAAAGGTGATGCCCATTGGCATATTCGTTGTATGACATCATGCCGCTTCGAGCTAGACTTCCGGTATGAAGATGCCTGGAAAGAGACCTTTGGTGTGAAGGTATCTTTGAGAGGGACTTTCAGCAAGAATGTGGCTGCAAAACTCAGTAAAATAGAGGTTAGGGACTCCCCGAAGTGTGATTACGGGGGAGGAGCCTCTGACGCTTAAGTCAGTGTTTTAGAGAATGAAGGTAAGAAAGAGGGAACAAAGAGCAGAAGATAGCTAGGGTTTTGTGTCTCTTGTATCTTGTTGTCCTTACCAGGGTTGTTCTCCAAGTATTTATATGAGGATGTTAGGGGAAGTTTGTTTGACACTGCTCACTTAGATCATGACACGTGTTCGGCCGGATGTGGTTCGTACCTTCGGGGATGGGCATCTTTAGCTGGCCATAGGCCGTTCTGGCTAGAAGTCAGAGTCGTGGGAGGCCTGTGTGTTTGGGCCGTCTGTAAGGTCCCTGTGTCAGAGGCTCCTATCTGTCTTTGTCTCATCTAGGTGAGAGCTCCTTTGGTGATGGGCCCTTTTCAGGGGGTAATACCCCTTCGGAAGATGGGTCTCCTTTGGTCCAATTTTTTCTCTTGAGGGCCATAGAGGGAGGCTCCTCGGCCGAGTGGAGGACCTTCGGCGAACGCTATATTCTATCGAGGATGGGGAGATGGCCTCCCGAGGTTGGCAAATCACTTGACTGAGGATGGCGCAGTATGTCCTTCCGAGGGTGTGACGGCTCTCCTAGTTGGTTAATCAAGTAAGTGTTTATTTTACTTTGATTAAGTATTTATTAAATTAAGTACCTCAAGTTAGCACTTTGATAAGCAAGTAAGGTAAGCTTAATTAAGTAAGTGAGTTCCTAAGTGTGATTTGGCGTAGTTAAATCAAGACCATTAGTTATTCTAGCTTTTAGAACCATCCTTGAAAGTTTTGAGAACTTGTGGCACTAAGTGTGTTTTTGAGCCATTTAGAACTTAAGTGGCTAAAGTGTCCAAGAAAATTAAGTATGAGAAGCTTTTAGCATCCTTTAGAGCAAAGAAATGTAGTTTTGGGTGAGAGTTTAGTGACTCATTTGAAGCTTTTGAGAGTAGGAGGACTTAAGTGCAAGGGAGGGAAAAGTTGCTTTATAAGCTTATAAGCTAAGTCTTCTTCTTCCTTAGTCATTTTGTTCTAAGTCTCAAATTCGTAGCTCCCTCTCCTCTCTCAAAATCACAGCCCAAACTTCCATTTCCTTGCAAGTTTTCATCAAATTAAGGGTGCCCAAGGTGTTAGAAAGCATCACCAAGCTTCTTTGCTAGTGTTCTAGCTCAAGTTGCTCTTTGGAAGCTAGTTTTGGACTCAAATTCGTGGGTAAGCTTCTTGAGATCATTTGGATTGATTCTAGGTTGTTTCTAGAGCTAGAAATGGTCTTAGTTTGATTGGGTTGGATGCCAAATTGCATTGGTTTTAGGTGTGGAACTCATGGAAGCTTAAGGAAGCTTAATTGAAGTAAGGAGGCTTTGTGTCAATGCTTGCTTGTGTGGCTAAATTGAGGTAAGGGTTCAAGTAATTAAGTTCAAATAACGCATGGTTTGGTAGTTTTGTGTGTGGGAATGAGTTAGGAACAAGACCCATTTCGTTTGGATTGGAAATGAGAGAGTTTGAGTAGTTTGAGTGCAAGAACACACCTATCGCGCCTCGCAGAAATGGCGTTGGCGCCGCAGCGCCCCGCAGGAAATGGCGTTGGCGCCGCAGCGCCAGAAGTGAGTGACCGGCGCCGCGGCGCCAGGAGGCGATTTTTCACTCAGGAAGTTTTGTTCGCCGGCGCTGAGTTTTTGCTCTATGGCGCCGCAGCGCCAGAGGCAACTTTAAGAAATTTTGGGCCATTTTTCCGGCCATCTTAAGAGTGACTTAGACTCTCGGTTTCTATTCCTAGGCTATTCTAAGACGTTCCATAGCCTCGGTTGGGTCTAGAATTCATTCCTAGAGCGGGAATTGTGCATTATTTAAGAGGTAGTCAAGTTGTGTGGTTAAGAACATAAGTGTGACTTGGTGGCTAAGTTATTCATAGTGCTTAAGCTTTTAGATGAGCATTAAGGGGATTTAAGTGGGTTTTTAGACTCTTTATTGGCCGTATAGAGCGTCATTTACATATGGTCAATGAAGAGAAAAACCTAAGTTGATCCCAACCGAACCATTTGGTTTGGTAAGCAAGCCACTAGTAGTGTTCTGAGTTAAACCTTGAGGGTTTGGCTAGTTAAACCACATAGGAAGACTACCCTGTACAA
The DNA here is from genome assembly GCA_005392925.1 of Aquilaria sinensis. NCBI lineage: Eukaryota > Viridiplantae > Streptophyta > Magnoliopsida > Malvales > Thymelaeaceae > Aquilaria > Aquilaria sinensis. Next base: position 5,141 of record SMDT01000824.1, read on the forward strand.
TAAGTTAAGGGTAAAGGCGGGTAAGTTTGAGATAGGTGACGACCTACTCTAGAACCCGTAAGTGGGACTTAAGTGAGGTAAAGTATCCGGGATACGAGGGCCAGTATCTCAAGTACCTCCGCCGTTTGAGCTCACGGCAAAGTTTTAAGGCACCTAGAGTGCAGAAAGTCCCAAGTGCATATATTGTGTCCATTTCATACCATACATCCATACATTGCATATCTTATATTTTGTTGATTGTTTGAGTTGTTTGTTGGTTGAATTGCTTGTTTGGTTGCTTGGTTATCATATTTGCATAGTGTTGTTGCATTTTTCCTGAGGTATTGCTTGTTTGAGTTGTTTGTTGGTTGAATTGCTTGTTTGGTTGCTTGGTTGTCATATTTGCATAGTGTTGTTGCATTTTTCCTTGCAGGTATTCAAGGGATCCTTACTGAGTACTTTCAAGTACTCATTCCCTTAAGTCTTATTGTGCAGGTTCTAACTCCGGAGCCTAATCACTAGGTGATAGCTAAGGCCTAAGCTTTCTGTTTTGCAGGTATTTCTCTTGAGAATCCTAGTGATTCTAAGTTACTTGTGGTATAAGTTATGTGCTAACCAAGTTGTGCCTTTACAGTGTAGAGGCTAAGAGTACACAAGAACAAGATCTAGTGAAGGGTTTACACTTGGAGCTTGGTATAGCTCAAGGTGGGACTCAAGTAGTTGATCTTAGTTAGTAGTTTTTGTCTCTTGTACATAGTACCTTGTGTACTAAGTAAGTTGCCTCTAATAGGTTACATTGTGATGTAAATCCATCTTGTTACTTTTGGGTGCATGCTAGAGGTGTAATGTATGCACAAACTGTTACTTGTAGTTAAAGCAACCAGTATTTTCAAGGTCTTGGCTCATTTTATATATGTTTTAGTGAAATGCTCGAGCATTGTTTTTAATCCACGACTTATAAAATTTGTTTGCATTGCCAGGACAGAAGCATGCATAACTTAAAGTGAGTAGGCTAAGAAACTAGTAGCATATAAATTATTTAATTTATATTGACAAGTAATAGTTAGCCAATAGTAACTAGTGGGATTCATAATCCCTAAGGGCCTACAAGATTAGGGGCACTGGGGCCCCATTTCCCGACAGAGGGTGTTAGCGTTATCAGCCGAAGATGGTGAAGATCCATTTTCCCGAGGTTGCTTGGATGTACGTCCGAGGATGGTACTTGTCAATCATCCTTAGAAGCTACCCAAGTGTGATAGCCATTTGGCTATCAAAAGGGTAAAGGTATTCCTACGGAGGTCTTTGATGTCAGCGGCTCTGAGGAAGACTACACCAAACTCCCCCCAGGTTTGTCCCTTAGCCATTCCACTATGACTTTAGGAATTTTTGGTATTTTAGACCTTATAGATGAATTTCTAAGCGATAACGTTCTGATGGAACTTCGGCGTGACTTTGCAGGTGAAGGAGTGTAGGCTCCATAGGTGGGGGACCATGCTCGGAAGAAGGTAGTTTGGGACTCAAAAATCCCCAGGGACATGGTTTTAAAGGAGCCCTTCTGGACTTGCATGGAGGATATGGACTTGTTCTCCAAGGATAGTTAGAAGATGGTCCCTCAGATGGCAAAGGGCATTATGATGAATGCCACCGTTCAGTCCTTAACAGAGGAATGCCCAAATGAGGAGGTCCTTACCACGAGGATGAGTGAACAAGCTGCCTAGGTAGACTTTATCCCATTAGCATTTAGAGAAATTCTAAGCCTTTGTTGCCTTTTGACCATTATTTAGAATCATCCCATTTTGCAATTGTTGGCGTACAGTGGGTACCTTTAAGCTTGGGCAGCTAAGTAGTCTTCTATCTGAAGTTGGTTGGAGAAGTGCTTGGCTAAGGCCAAGGGACTTTTTTCCAGCTCAGTCATCAAATACGGCAAGCTTAACAAAATTGCGAAAGAAGAGTTGGTTGACCTTTGGCAGGAAGTGCTGAAGAGCAAAGGTGTACTTATGGAGGATTTTTCCTTCAAGGTGTCGGGTGAGGGTGATAGCACTGACCTAAGTGAATGAGGCTTTTCAAAAGGAGAAGGAGGAAGCCATCGCTGACCTTATGAAGACATTGGGGCTCAATGCCAAACTCCAAGCCGAGGTTGTTTGGCTGAAGAAAGAGAAGAAGAAGAAGAAGAAAAAGCTGGAGAAGGAGGTCGAGGTCCTCAAGAAAGAGCTGGAGAACTTAAAGAAGGCTAAGTCTGATAAGTCGACTAAGTCCTCTTATCAGGATGGTTTTTTCCTTGCTCGCCACAAAGTCTTGTCCAAGTTTCCCAACCTCAATTTTTCTTTCCTGGCGCTTTGGACATTCCCAAAGGACCATCTTTGGAATGGTCGAAGGTAGAGTTTCTCAACCTTCCCATTGCCCCTCCTTCAGTGATTGAAGTTGGTGTGGACAAAGAGGATGAGGCTGAAGACGAACAGACCGAGGATCCTGGAGTCCCCGAAGATGGGCAAGATAAGCAATAGGCTCCTCCTTCTTCGCCTTCTTTTCTTTTTTTGTAATCTACTCCTTGTACTTTTTGTAATGAAATTTTATTGAAACTTTCGTGCTTGAAAGTTTGGCTAAGTCAACAATTGGTATGACTTTGGACAAGTTTTGACATTCGGTGTCTAACCATCTTTGGACATAAGTCGTATTGTCCTTTATGGACTTACAACTTTAGTCTCTTTTAAAGGCTTCACAACCATCTTCAGTCGAGCTTCTTCAGAAGACTTGGCTTCCAAAATTGTTTAAGTATTTTTCGGACCAATCATATTTGGTCAACCACATTTGGCATCAACCATGTTTGATCACTCACCTTCAATTAAATATTGCATAATTTCACTCATACATCTTTGGAAACAACCATGTTCGGTTTTCCTCCCTCGGCAATGACCATGTTCGGAAACAATCATGTTTGGTTTGCCTCCTTCGGCACAAACCATGTTTGGTTGACTATCCTTGACAAAAATTGTACAATATTTCTTATGCACCTTCGGGAGCAATCACATTCGGTTTGCTGCCTTCGGCATCTTTTGCACACATTTATCTCCTGAAAAATTTTCTAAGTGTAGAAGTTTTTCAAAGAGTCTGAATGCCATGTATTTTTCAATTCTCCATTTTCAATATCACTGAGCTTGTAGACACCTGGCTGAACTTCCTTGAGGACCAAATAAGGTCCAACCCAATTTGGCCGAAGTACTCCATGAGATGGTCTTCAGGCTTCGAATTCAGCCATTCGGAAAACAAGGTCCCTTTTCTTGATTCCTTTATGCTTGACATGCAAGTTTGAACCAACAACTACTCTCCGCTGAAAAGCTCTTCTTCTAAGCTCGGCCATCTCTCTATGCTCATCAATCATATCCAACCTAGTTCTCAAGCCAAGGTTGTTCCCTTCTTCATCAAACATTTGTATCCTCAGCAATGGTTGTACAACCTCGACAGGGATAATGGCCTCTATGCCGAAGACAAGTGAGAAAGGTGTCTCACCCGTGGCCGTTCCAGGAGTTGTTTGATAGCTCCACAGCATACTCAGAAGTTCTCCTGGCCTTTTTCCCTTTGCTTCCTTCAACCTTTTTTTTAGGCCATCTTTTATCGTTCTGTTGGACACTTCAACTTTTCCATTGCTCTGAGGATGGGTAACTGGGGCAAAGTGCAATTTTATCCGGAAGTCAATAGTGAATTCCTGGAAGCCTTTATCTATAAATTGTGAGCCATTATCAGCTGCTACCACCCTCGGCACGCCAAATCTGCATTTTATGTTCTTCCAGACAAATCTTTGCATGCCCTTTACCGATATTGCTGCTAAAGGCTCTACCTCCATCCATTTGGTAAAATAGTCTATTGTGACTACGCAGAACTTCACTCCTCCTGGAGCTGTTGGGAAAGGCCTAATGAGGTCAATGCCCCAGACCGTGAAGGGGCAAAGATAGTTTGCTGAAGTTATTGCTTCTGAGGGTAGTCTCTGGATGGGAGTGTGTCTTTGGCATTTGTCACATTTCTGGACAAACTGCCTCTCGGATTCCTCAGGGTAGGCCAGAAATATCCTTGGCAGAGTAGTACCCCGGCAAGGGCATTAGTGCCTACATGAGAACCATAGGCCCCCTCATGGACTTCTTTTAGGACTATCTCCATATCCTTTTCGCTGACACACCTCTATAATGGACTTGCGTACCCTTGTCGGTACAAGTTTTCTCCAATCAGGAAGTATCTTCCTGAGTGCTTTCGCACTTTCACCACTTCAAGTGTATCTTCAGGAAGCTTCAAAGTTATAAGGTATTTCTTAATAGGATCTATCCACCCTTTTTCCAAGGTTTTCATGCACATTACTGCTATGCTTGGCTGATACAGCACTTCGGTGGACTCTTTCAATTTGGCCAGGGTATCTGCTTCCATATCATCTCGTTGCAGTACGTTTTCTATATGTACCATGTTGAACTCCTGGATGAGGTTTTTCATGAGATCATGGTACTTTGCCAAGTTTGGATCCTTTGCACCGTAGTACCCCACCATTTTTCGGACCACTAGTTGAGAATCGCTGTGGGCCTTCAGATTCCTCACACCTACTCTTTTTGCCAACTGCAAGCCTACTATAAGTGCTTCATATTTGGTGACATTGTTGATGACATTGAATATGAATTTGATGGCTTTCATAGCTTCCATACCTCTGAGTCCGTAGAGAATTACTCCTGGTCCTTGGTGTTTGGATCCTGAGGCACCATCAACAAATAACATCCACTCAGGCTCATCCTTTCCAAGGTCTTCTGGACTGCCTTCAGTTTTAGGTACCTTGGCAATGAAGTCTGCCAGAGCATGGGCTTTTATTGCCTTTCTTGCCTCAAAGGTGATGTTGCATTCACCGAGTTCGATGCACCACTTTGATAATCTTCCCAAATAGTCTACCTTCTTCATGACATCCCAAAGAGGTAGGTTGCTTCGAACAACGATAGGGTGCCCTTGGAAGTAAGGTCACATCCTTCTACTTGCCAGTACTAAGGCCTACATGGCCTTCTATAGAAGAGGGTACCTAACTTTGGCACCATGTAGGGACTTACTCATACAGTATACTGGCCAATGCTTTCTGTTAGTGTCGTGCCCAAAAAGCCAATCATGAAATGATTGTATTTTTGCACATTGAGTCATGATATTTTATTAAGGCACTAATCCAGCAATTATGTTTATTGTTCTATTTCTGCATAACATAATAAACATAATTTAACCCTAGAATAATGATATTCTCAAATGTCCCTGGTCTAGTATTATTGTGGAGCGGGTTGCAATAATACATAATGACTAGCATATGTGGAGACTAATATGAGACATGTAGTCTACATATTGGTACAAGTTGGAGAACTTGTGTACTGGACCGACCCACCATGAGAGCACTACATGGATCGTTATATGAGTGTCATAAGTGATTCTCATAGTGATCATGGTATATCTAGTCCTTTGACCTAAGATCATCAAGGTTCCCTACATGTGAGTCACATACTTTGATACTTTCCTTTGTTGCTCGTAACTGAGTGAACTTGAACTAGGTCATTGGGTATGTCACATATCATGCGGAGGGATTTGTATGGTCAAGATGGTATTTGTACTTTCTATGTAATGGGAGTGATATCTTCGGGCCCCCTGATAGAGTAAGACTTAGAAAAATGCATGGCCATGCTCGGATGAGTTGATATACGATATCAATGTCATCAGTTTAAGTTGGTCTAATCGGTAATCAAGAAACCAAAGATTAGGCTATACAAGAGTGACACATTCCATGTCTCATGCTTAGTCGTGATATATTGGACAAAAGGACAATGGCATATATCGGTGATGATCATAAAGGTTTAGTCAAATGACCGACAATCTTGTCACTTGGGTAGCAATGATGTGTTGCTAGACATCGCTCATTGCTTATGATCGTAAATGTGATTTATGATCATTGCCAATATGGTAATAGCCTATTGGGTCGCACACATAGAGCCATTTGGATCATTAGAGTGCATGGGCTAATTATTTGGGTTATGGTTTCACTTTAATTTCGTGTTAATAATGGGTCCAAAAGTTGAGCCATTGTTAAGCCCGAAATTAAAGCCTAATTGGATTAGGGTTTTGAAACCCATTAGGCCTGGAAGTTGAGTCTCACTATAAATACAACTTTTAGTGAGAAATTCGCAGGTCTCCTTACCCTAGCCTCCCAAAAGGACAGCTGCGCTCTTCTTTTTCAATTCCTTGGAGGACACAAGCTTGCACTGGGAGCGCAAGAGAAACGCATCTGCCGGGAGGCGATGGAAGTGTGGTGATCCCGAGAGGCTCGTGTGGATACCATAGAGACTTGAACACGTCAACTGTTCAGGTTTTGTGATTTGACTCTACAGCTGAGTGAGAGATGTCAACCGAAAATTAGGTATGAAAATTTTTGAACAACCAATTTACCCCGTTTCACTTGGATCCTGGAGGGTTTCGGTTAAATTCTGCTGCGCTGTTTGGCTCCCGAAACCCAATAGTGGTATCAGAGCTACTGGTGAAACCCTAAATCATGATTGAATGTTGAATCACACGATGTTATTGTTAGTGTTGTGCCCAAAAAGCCAATCATGAGATTGTAGTTTTTTTTGCACATTGAGTCATGATATTTTACTAAGGCATTAATCCAGCGATTATGTTTGTTGTTTTGTTTCTGCGTAACTTAACAAACATAATTGTAACCTAGAATAATGATATTCTTAAACATCCATAGTCTAGTATTATTATGGAGCGGGTTGCAATAATACATATCGACTAGCATATGTGGAGACTAATATGAGATATGTAGTCTACATATGGGTACAAGTTGGAGAACTTGTGTACTGGATCGACCCACCATGAGAACACTTCGTGGATCATTATATGAGTGTCATAAGTGATTCTCATAGTGATCATGGTATATGTAGTCCTTCGACCTAAGATGATCAAGGTTCCCTACCTGTGAGTCACATACTTTGATACTTTCCTTTGTTGCTCGTAACTAAGTGAACTTGAAGGAGGTCATTGGGTATGTCACATATCATGCGGAGGGATTTGTATGATCAAGATGGGATTTGTCCCTCCTATGTAACGGGAGTGATATCTTCGGGCCCCTTGATAGAGTAAGACTTAGAAAATGCATGGCCATGCTTGGATGAGTTGATATACGATATCAATGTCATCAGTTTAAGTTGGTCTACTCGGTAATCAAGAAACCAAAGATTGGGCTATACGAGAGTGACACATTCCATGTCTCGTGCTTAGTCTTGATATCTTGGACAAAGGGACAGTGGCATATATAGGTGATGATCATAAAGGTTTAGTCGAATCATCGACAATCTTGTCACTTGGGTAGCAATGATGTGTTGCTAGACATCGCTCATTGCTTATGATCATAAATATGATTTATGATCATTGCCAATGTGGTAAGAGCCTATTGGGTCGCACACATAGAGCTATTTGGATCATTAGAGTGCATGGGCTAACAATTTGGGTTTTGGTTTCACAATAATTTCGTATTAATAATGGGCCCAATAGTTGAGCCATTATTAAGCCCGAAATTAAAGCCTAATTGGATTAGGGCTTTGAAACCCATTAGGCCTGGAAGTTGAGTCTCACTATAAATACAACTTCTAGTGAGAAATTCATAGGTCTCCTTGCCCTAGCCTCCCAAAAAGGACAGCCGCACTCTTCTCTTGCAATTCCTTGGAGGACGCAAGCTAGCACTGCGAGCGCAAGAGAAACGCATCTACCGGGACGTGGTGGAAGCGTGGTGATCCCTAGAGGCTCGTGTGGATACCATAGAGAGCCTGAACACGTCAACTGTTCAGGTTTTGTGATTCGACTCTACAGTTGAGTGAGAGATCTCAACCGAAAATTAGGTATGAAAATTTTCGAACACCCGGTTTACCCCGTTTCACTTGGATCCTGGAGGGTTTCGGTTAAATTCCGCTGCGCTGTTTGGCTCTGAAAACCCAACAGTGGTATCAGAGCGAAACCTAACACTGGTTGAATCCCTAAATCTAATGCCCAACAGTGGTATCAGAGCTACTGGTGAAACCCTAAATCAGGATTGAATGTTGAATCGCATGATGTTATGTGTTCGGTTGCTTTCGGCCATGATTAATTAGATAGATTCATGATGCATGAAATCGGAACTCGTAATGAACATATGACATAAATGAAGAAACGACACTAATTGGTTAATGAGATTAACCCGAAATTGAATGGTATGAGATACCTATATGGATTAGGATTCTTGCAATAGTTGCAAAAACCCTAGCTTTGTTCAGATTTGGCCTGTTGGAGCACTGAAAGTAAGGTATTTTTGGTGGCTCAAATGGAGGACTCTCGAGTGTCTACTTGCTCGAAATAGAAGATCTCGGGAACCACCACCCGCTGACTAGCCAGCGGGACCACCGTATGCCAAGCACCACATAAATAAAAACTGGTTAATCAACTCACGAAAATTGGCATGCATTTGTTGAATGAGATTTGGCATGTTATGCTGATTGATGGTTGAAGCATGGTGCATGGTTATAGCCCTTGATTGGTTGTACTTGTAAATACGGCTTGCAAGTCGTGCCTTCTCTTGTTACTCTCATTGTACATTCTTTTCTCACCTTACTCCCCTCGAATGTAACTCAAGGTTTCTATTATTGATGTAATGGTACATTATGGGATCATCCAAGGTGGTATGTCCAAGGATCATCCAAGGTGGTATGTCCAAGGAGGTGACAACAAAAGGGCAACCAAGAAAGGAAGATAAGGAGCTTGTGAAGACCCTTTTCTTTTCTTAGGCTTTTATGATATTCTCATTGGCTTGAGAATATCGCATAGTTTGGGCTATAACCATGTCACGTTTACTTTCTTGTAAGCATGAGATGCATGTTTTATATTTGTATGTGATGCATGTATAAGACAACCGGAGATAACAAATTGGTGAGATCAAAAGAAAAATCCCTCAAACAAATATTAAGTCATTAAATGTGATGCCTTCCAAATGTTGGCACTCGTCAAGACTTTGATCAACATTAGGTGGGTTTGCCAAAGCAAAGCACCTATGTTCATCTTGGTAAGGCGCGATGGGATAATAGTGATATCCAAATTGCTAACTTTGGGTTCGACTTAACTAAGTCATCCTAATAGGATTAGGGACTTAGAGGCATAGAGTTGGGCTTAAGTTCATGAGATGAGCTTGGACAAGTGTTGTTCACCCAACTATCCAAGAGTTGCATAAGATGCAATTGGCAAGGAGTTGCCTACCTAAATAGCTGTAACTTGAGAGAAAAGCCAAAGCTGACTCAGGTTGTGGTCAAATATGGATCTTGGCCCACTAGAATACCTTAGCGCCGAGGTGTTCCGAAATAATATCGAGGGTTATTATTTTGAGGAAAATAGTGGGAGTATCGTTTAATAAAAGTCCTTATTAAATGAATTAAAATACATGACTCTTACACTGCATATTTACTGTTGTAGATAACCATGGCACAAAACACATCGACACTTTCGTTGCGATCGATCCTTGAGAAGGAAAAACTGAATGGGACCAACTTTCTCAAATGGTACCGAAACTTGAGGATAGTCCTCAAGCAAGAGAGAAAGGCTTATGTCCTAGAGCAGCCCATTCCGAATGAGCCTGCTGCCACTGCTCCAAGAGCTGAAAGGGATGCTCACAAGAGGCATTCTGATGATGCTTTGGATGTTGCATGCCTCATGCTTATTACCATGGAATCTGAGCTTCAGAAGCAACATGAGAACATGGGGGCATTCGATATGATCGAACATCTCAAAATGCTTTTCCAAGAGCAAGCTAGGCATGAGAGGTTTGAGACCTCTAAGGCATTGTTTCAGTGCAAGATGTCTGAGGGAAGTCCCGTGGGTCCTCATGTGCTCAAGATGATTGGGTACATTGAGAATCTTGAGAGTTTGGGATTTGCTCTTCAGAAAGAGTTGGCTGTTGATGTAGTCTTGCAATCGTTGCCTGAAAGCTACAGTCAGTTCATCATGAACTATAACATGAACGACCTTGACAAGTCCCTCCCTGAATTGCTCAACATGTTGAGAACTGCTGAGCAAAACCTTAAGAAGGCTAAGCCCATTTTGATGGTTCAAAAGGGCAAAGGAAAGGGAAAAGCCAACAAGAAGAAGGATAAAGCTAATGGAAAGTCCAATGCTAATTCTTCTTCAGCTGCACTGAAACCAAAGGGTGGTGTGGCAAAGGAAGGGGAGTGCTTCCATTGTAAGCAACCTGGACACTGGAAGCGCAACTGCAAGCTCTATCTTGAAGAACTTGCTAAGGAAAAGGGAAGTAAGACTTCCACTTCAGGTATTTTTGTTATAGAGGCTAACTTTTCTACTTCCTCATCTTGGGTATTGGATACTGGATGTGGATCTCACATTTGTGCAAATGTGCAGGATCTAAGTAGAAGTAGAAGATTGGCCCGAGGTGAAGTGGACCTACGTGTTGGAAATGGAGCAAGGGTTGCTGCCTTAGCCGTAGGGACTTATGTTCTCACTTTACCTAGTGGATTAGTTTTAGAATTAGACAACTGCTACTTTGTGCCTACTATTAGTAGAAATTTGATTTCTGTTTCTTGTTTGGACAAGAAAGGTTTTTCATTTATAATAAAGGACAAATGTTGTTCTATTTATTTGAATGAAATCTTTTATGGTAGTGCTCAACTTAGCAATGGGTTGTATGTTCTAGACCTCGAAGATCCAATCTATAATGTGAATACCAAGAAGGTCAGATTAAATGATTCGAACCCGACCTATCTCTGGCACTGTCGCTTGGGCCATATAAATGAGACCCGCATATCCAAGCTCCATAAGGATGGACTCTTGGACTCATTTGATTTTGAATCATATGAGACATGTGAGTCATGTTTGTTGGGCAAGATGACCAAAGCCCCATTCACAGGGCAAAGTGAAAGGGCTAATGACTTACTAGGACTCATACATAGTGATGTATGTGGCCCTATGTCTACACATGCTAGAGGAGGTTTTCAATACTTCATTACTTTCACTGATGACTTCAGCAGATATGGCTATGTGTATCTCATGAGACACAAGTCAGAATCCTTTGAAAAGTTCAAAGAATTCAAGAATGAAGTAGAGAATCAACTCGGGAAGAGTATCAAAGTGCTTCGATCAGATCGAGGTGGAGAGTACTTGGATCGAGAATTCCTTGACTATCTGAAGGAGTGTGGTATAGTATCACAACTCACTCCACCAGGTACACCTCAATGGAATGGTGTATCTGAAAGGAGAAATCGAACTCTGTTAGACATGGTTCGCTCTATGATGAGTCAAGCTGACCTTCCAAACTCCTTTTGGGGACATGCTCTAGAGACAGCCGCTTTTACACTAAACTGAGTTCCATCTAAATCGGTTCAAAAGACACCATATGAGATATGGAGTGGGAGGCGTCCCAATTTGTCTTTTATGAAGATTTGGGGCTGTGACGCTTATGTGAAACGTCAATCCTCTGACAAACTAGGGCCCAAATCTCAAAAATGCCTTTTTGTTGGGTATCCCAAAGAAACAAAGGGTTACTATTTCTACAATCCTTCTGAGCAAAAAGTGTTTGTTGCTCGAACTGGTGTCTTTTTAGAGAAAGAGTTTATCTCTAAAGGAACTAGTGGGAGGAAAGTAGAACTTGAAGAAATTCAAGAACAACAAGGAGACATCGAACCTGAAATGGAACCTGAACAGACACCACAAGATGTTGTGGTTCAAGAGTCTGTTCCTGTAGCACAGAGCCCACGTAGGTCTGGTAGGATTCGGCGTGAGCCTGAGAGATATGGATTTCTCGTGACTCACACTGGTGATGTGATGCTCATGGATCAGGATGAGCCCACAACCTACCAACAAGCTATGTCAGGGCCTGACTCTGAGAAGTGGCTAGTGGCCATGAAATCCGAGATGGAATCCATGTATGAAAACCAAGTATGGACTTTGGTTGACCCACCTGAAGGGGTAAAACCCATAGGGTGCAAATGGGTTTTCAAGAAGAAAACTGACATGGATGGTAATGTGATTACCTTTAAGGGACGATTGGTTGCAAAAGGTTTCAAGCAAATTCATGGTATTGACTATGATGAAACTTTTTCACCAGTTGCTATGCTTAAATCCATCCAAATTTTGTTCGCTATTGCTGCACACTATGATTATGAGATATGGCAAATGGATGTCAAAACTGCATTCCTAAATGGAAAGCTACTTGAGGATGTGTACATGACACAACCTGAGGGTTTTGTCACTCCTGAGAATGCCAATAAAGTGTGCAAGTTGCAAAGGTCCATTTATGGACTGAAGCAAGCTTCTCGAAGTTGGAATCTTCATTTTGATGAAGCAATCAAAGAGTTTGGTTTTATCAAAAATGAAGATGAACCTTGTGTCTACAAGAAGGTTAGTGGGAGCATTATTGTCTTCTTGGTGTTGTATGTAGATGACATACTACTCATCTGGAATGACATTCCTGAACTATAGTCTGTAAAGACTTGGCTAAGGAAATGTTTCTCTATGAAGCACCTGGGTGAAGCAGCCTATGTGTTAGGCATCAGGATTTACAGAGATAGATTTCGAAAGCTTCTTGGCCTAAGTCAAAGTACATATATTGACAAGGTGCTAAAGAGGTTTAGCATGCAAGATTCCAAGAAAGGATTCTTGTCGCACCCCACACAGGCCCCAACCTGTGCACTCTCTTATGGGTTTCGGGAGCCAAACAGTGTAGCGGAATTTAACCGAAACCCTCCAGGATCCAAGTGAAACGGGGTAAACTAGGTGTTCGAAAATTTTAATACCTAATTTTCGGTTGAGATTTCTCACTCAACTGTAGAGTCGAATCACAAAACCTGAACAGTTGATGTGTTCAGGCTCTCTATGGTATCCACACGAGCCTCTCGGGATCACCACGCTTCCACCACGTCCCGGTAGATGCGTTTCTCTTGCGCTCGTAGTTCTAGCTTGCGTCCTACAAGGAATTGCAAGAGAAGAGTGCGGCTGTCCTTTTGGGAGGCTAGGGCAAGGAGACCTACGAATTTCTCACTTAAAAGTTGTATTTATAGTGAGACTAAACTTCCAGGCCTATTAGGTTTCAAAGCCCTAATCCAATTAGGATTTAATTTCGGGCTTAATAATGGCTCAACTCTTTAGCCCATTATTAATACGAAATTAAAGTGAAACCATAACCCAAATAATTAGCCCACGCACTCTAATGATCCAAATAGCTCTATGTGTGTGACCCAATAGGCTCTTGCCATGTTGGCAATGATCATAAATCACATTTATGATCATAAGCAATGAGCGGTGTCTAGCAACACATCATTGCTACCCAAGTGACAAGATTGTCGATGATTCGACTAAACCTTTATGATCATCATTGATATATGCCATTGTCCCTTTGTCCAAGATATCAAGACTAAGCACGAGACATGGAATGTGTCACTCTCGTATAGCCCAATCTTTGGTTTCTTGATTACCGAGTAGACCAACTTAAGCTGATGACATTGATATCGTATATCAACTCATCCGAGCATGGCCATGCATTTTCTAAGTCTCACTCTATCAAGGGGCCCGAAGATATCACTCCCATTACATAGGAGGGACAAATCCCATCTTCATCATACAAATCCCTCCGCATGATATGTGACATACCCAATGACCTCCTTCAAGTTCACTCAGTTATGAGCAACAAAGGAAAGTATCAAAGTATGTGACTCACATGTAGGGAACCTTGATGATCTTAGGTCGAAGGACTACATATACCATGATCACTATGAGAATCACTTATGACACTCATATAACGATCCATGTAGTGTTCTTATGGTGGGTCGGTCCAGTACACAAGTTCTCCAACTTGTACCCATATGTAGACTACATATCTCATATTAGTCTCCACATATGCTAGCCATTATGTATTATTGCAACCCGCTGCACAATAATACTAGACCAGGGACGTTTAAGAATATCATTATTCTATGGTTACAATTATGTTTGTTAAGTTACGCAGAAACAAAATAACAAACATAATTGCTGGATTAATGCCTTAATAAAATATCATGACTCAATGTGCAAAAATACAATCATCTCATGATTGGCCTTTTGGGCACAACACTAACACTCTAGTGCCACTCACCAATTTACCCAAGAGTTATTTGGATACTCTTTAGTTCAGGTGTTACTAGGTACTTTTAAGTCTTATTTTCTTAAGCTAAGGGCTGGGACGTGCCCCAGGAGGCTTATGAGTTATTTGGAACAATAACCTGCAGCTTAAGTAGGGCCCAACCACTAACTTGCAACACAAGGCAAGGCTGTAAATCAATAACTTGCAATACAAGCAAGGCATACACTTAATCTGTTAAGTGTCTAGGATGTGTGCTCATCAAGTGTGCTACTTTTATGAATGACAACCAAGAAGCCCACATCTTTTTAATTTGAAAATCAAGGCTTCCATGCACATGTATATTCGGTCAAACAAAGTATCTCAAGAGGTATCTCCGTGAAACATAATCATATGCTCAGAAACTTAACATAACTTGGCACATAAGCATCCAACATATGTACATACAAAACCATGTACAAACAAGGCTACATATACACACAAAATAGCCTAAGTACAAGCATCACTAGCTTGGAAACTTTCCAAGGATGCTACAAGTCCAAAATAGCCAAGGTTAAGTTTTACAAGCCATGTACCCTTACTCCACAAGAAGATACCTAAGTGTGCAATATAGCAGCACACATTGAAGCACCAACCCAATGACCTTGTTCATGGTCATGAAAGTGAACACTACAATCAGAGCCATAGTCCACACATCCATCCTGCACCTAGACTGATCCCACAACTACACAAGCCTGCAAAACTTAGAATATAGGTTTCGGCCTTAAACCATAAGACTTGTAATGCAAGTAATCAAGCCAAGATTGAGTTGGCACATACCTTGAGCAATAAGTGTACTACCTAGCACACAAACTAGCAACTCAAGCAAACTATTCAAGTTGTATATCCTTTCCTGAAAAAAAGGAAATATATGAGCATGAGTATTAAACGCAGTGGGGATTCACAAACGACCATATAAGGTCTATTTAGTTAAGTCCATAACTTAACCTCCACAAGCTTACTTGTCCTGCAAGAAAGACATGAAAACAAGGAAAACACAAAGAGCTAAAGACATATAATCATCATAAACCAACAATATATGGGTTAGCATGCATAAACAGATCGAACAAGCACACAACTCATGCACACACACAATATTCATTCGGTTGAAATATTCACCCGAATGAATTATTCACTCGGTTGAAAATATTTCACTCGAATGAAATAATCATTCGGTTGAAATCCACTAGCAAGCACAACATCAAATCCTTGCACTTCAAGCCTTCCAATTCCCCTCCAATCCACTAGAGCTCCAAGTTCACTAGTAAGTTGGCCTAACTTACTAAGAACTTTATGTGCTTGCCATTAAACCTTGACTAGCTAGCCAATTAACATAGAACCGAATCTCCTCAATATGGCCATCTAGCAAACTAAGATCATATAGCAATATATAACCATCACTTAGCTGCCATTGTTACTTCATCATGGAAAAAATACCAAGAATTCAAGTAAACGTGAAACCCTACCTTCTCAAATGCAAGCTTGAGCTCTTGGTTGAGTATGTCTCTAAGCTTCCAATCCAAGGTTTCCTAGCATAACAATGCCATCACTTAGCTATTCTAATCACTTGATCATGGACATTTACCAAGAATTTCAAGTGAATCATGAGCCTTACCTCAAATTTGAGCTTGAAAGCTCTCGGTCGAACCTTATTCTCCAATTTTCAAGCTCCAAACTTGAAACTCAAGGTCACCTACCTCCGAAATTGAGGATTCCAAGCTCAGTTTCATGATCAAGATTCACTTTCACCTTAATTTGACATCAAAGCGGCAGCAATTCACCAAGAACATGCAAAGCCTTCAAAACTCGGTCAAGGACACAAATGGAAGCCTAGGCCGAAACTAATTTCTTTTGTTTGCTAAGTGTAAATCATGCTTAACCGGTTATGGCCACATGTCCTACTTTTGGCTTAGTGTCACTCTTGGTCCTAAACTATTTTGCATGGACCACTTCACCCCTCAAGTTTCGATGGCTTCACTTTAGTCCCTAGAATACATGTTCATTTCGGCATTAATCTTAGCTCATGGCCTACATTGTCAAGCTTTAATCAAAATGGCTAAAAGTGGTCATTAGCCCATTTATAATTTCATCATTTTACCAAGCTTAATTAAACCATATAAATAATGGTATAAATCTTGGTGGAAAACATAATCATAACCGGCCATTAAAGTCAAAAAGAAATTGGTGTCTAATTCTTTATTTCTCCTTGCACTTTCTTGCATGGCCAAAACTTCTAGTTTAAGTTTCATAGTTTTAATTTCATCACTAGTTCAAGTGTGCATTATAGTCCTCCAACTTTATTTCATGCCAAAAACATCATAGCCTAGTTTCCATGTACACTTAAACCCAAACTTTCTTAGGTTTGCCCTTATACCCTTATCCTCATTTTCGAGCAAGTCCCTCATGTTTTAAATTGGTGTTTCCCTATATTATTGGCCTAAGCCAAGTACTAAGGGATGGTCCTAACAATTCTTGCCCATGTCACATGGCATATCTCTTTCTAGATCTCAGTGTCCGAGTACAACCGAGGAGAGAGAGTGCATGAGTAAGATTCCATATGCATTAGCTATTGGATTTATCATGTATGCCATGATATATACTCGTCCCGATGTCTCATACGCTTTGAGCATGATGGGTAGGTACCAATCGAACCTCGGTGAGAGTCACAGGACAGCTGTTAAGAACATCCTTAAGTACGTACGAAGGACTAAGGATGCATTCTTGGTCTTTGGAGGTGAAGATGAGCTCGTTGTAAGGGGTTACACCGATGCAAGCTTTCAATCCGATAAGGATGATTTTAGATCACAATTTGGTTATGTGTTTTGTATTGGTGGTAGTGCTGTGAGCTGGAACAGTTCAAAGCAAGAGACAGTAGCTGACTCTACAACAGAATCTGAGTACATTGCCGCCTCTGATGCTGCGAAGAAGGCAGTTTGGATCAAGAAGTTCATCACTGAACTTAGAGTGGTTCCAAGCATTGCCAACCTGATAGAGCTTTATTGTGACAATAATGGAGCAATCGCACAGGCTAAGGAATCTCGATCTCACCAGCAATCTAAACAGATACTCCGACGCTATCATCTCATCTGGCAAATCATCGAGAAGGGTGATGTAAGGATATGCAGGACTTTGACAGACAGCAACATTGCTGATCCGCTGACAAAGCCCTTGACGTAGGAAAAGCATGATAGCCATTCTAGGTCCGTTGGTATTAGATACATGGATGATTGGGTTTAGTGCAAGTGGGAGATTGTTAGCGTCGTGCCCAAAAAGCCAATCAGGAGATGATTGTATTTTTGCACATTGAGTCATGATATTTTATTAAGGCATTAATCCAGCAATTATGTTTGTTGTTCTGTTTCTGCATAACATAATAAACATAATTGTAACCTTAGAATAATGATATTCTCAAATGTCGCTGTTCTAGTATTATTGTGAAGCAGGTTGCTATAATACATAACGACTAGCATATGTGGAGACTAATATGAGATATGTAGTCTACATATAGGTACAAGTTCGAGAGCTTGTGTACTGGACCGACCCACCATGAGAACACTACATGAATCATTATATGAGTGTCATAAGTGATTCTCATAGTGATCATGGTATATGTAGTCCTTTGACCTAAGATCATCAAGGTTCCCTATATGTGAGTCACACACTTTGATACTTTCCTTTGCTGCTCGTAATGAGTGAACTTGAAGAAGGTCATTGGGTATGTCACATATCATGCGGAGGGATTTGTATGATGAAAATGGGATTTTTCCCTCCTATGTAACGGGCATGATATCTTCGGGCCCCTTGATAGAGTAAGACTTAGAAAAATGCATGACCATGCTCGAATGAGTTGATATACGATATCAATGTCATCAGTTTAAGTTGGTCTACTCGGTAATCAAGAAACCAAAGATTGAGCTATACAATAGTGACATATTCCATGTCTCGTGCTTAGTCTTAATATCTTCGACAAAAGGGATAATGGCATATATCGGTGATGATCATAAAGGTTTGTCGAATCACCAACAATCTCTTCACTTGGGTAGCAATGATGTGTTGCTAGACATCGCTCATTGCTTATGATCATAAATATGATTTATGATCATTGCCAATGTGGTAAGAGCTTACTAGGTCGCACACAAAGATCTATTTGTTTCGTTAGAGTGCATGGGCTGATTATTTGGGTAATGGTTTCGCTTTAATTTCATATTAATAATGGGCCCAAGAGTTGAGCCATTATTAAGCCCGAAATTAAAGCCTAATTGGATTTGGGCTTTGAAACCCATTAGGCCTAGAAGTTGAGTCTCACTATAAATACAACTTTTAGTGAGAAATTCACAAGTTTCCTTGCCCTAGCCTCCCAAAAGGATAGCCGCACTCCTCTTTTGCAATTCCTTGGAGGACGCAAGCTAACACTGCGAGCGCAAGAGAAACGCATCTGCCGGGAGGCGGTGGAAGCGTGGTGATCCCGAGAGGCTCGTGTGGATACCATAGAGAGCTTGAACACGTCAATTATTCAGGTTTTGTGATTCGACTCCACAATTGAGTGAGAGATCTCATCCGAAAATTAGGTATAAAAATTTTCGAACACCTGGTTTACGCCATTTCACTTGGATCCTAGAGGGTTTCGGTTAAATTCCGCTGCGTTGATTGGCTCCTGAAACCCAACACTTTCCTCCCTCTTCCTTTACAAGCACCGAACTTACTACCTTTTTGGGGACGGTGAGGTAGAGGATGACGGGTTCTCCTTCCTGTGGCTGTCGGAGTGTCGGCAGATGGGTTAGGTCGCTTATGAGCTCCTCCCAAGCCTTTCGGCAATGTTCATTGCAACGTTGTTCCTCGGAACTGAAGTTACCTTCTTTTTTTGCTACTCTGGTAAGCATTTTAAAGAATTGTTGGCACTGATCCTCGTATCTGGACAAGAAACTGCTAAGGGCCGTGATTCTCCCAGTAAGCCTTTGGACATCCTTGGTCATCGTGGGAGTTCAAATTCCTAGCAGGGCCTTAAACTTTTCTGGGTTGGTATCGATACCTCTCTCAGATACCACAAACCCGAGGAATTTGCTAGCCGTCACCCTGAACACAAATTTCTCGGGGTTAAGACGGATCCCGAATTTTTGAAATTGGTTGAATGTTTCCTCCAAGTTTACGATATGACTGCCAGGCTGTGTGCTCTTGACTATCATATCATCTACATATACCTCTACATTTCTCCCAATTTGGGAGCTGAATACCTTGTTCATCAGTCTTTGGTACGTTGCTCCCGCGTTTTTTAATACTGAAGGGCATTCTCACGTAATAGTAGGTACCGACCTCAGTTATGAAGGCAGTTTTTTCCTCACCTTTGGGATTCATCTGAATTTGGTGATACCCGCTGAAGGCGTCAAGGAAGCTAAGCAGACCGTCTTTGACAGTAGAGTCTACCAATTGGTCTATTGGTGGCAGAGTTAGGAGTCCTTCGGACAGGCATCATTTATGTTTCAGAAGTCGATAGACATTTGGAGTTTATCGCTCCGCTCCTTTGTCGCAACAACTACGTTGCTTAGGCATTTGGGGTACTTGACTTCCCTTATTATTCCCGCCTCCATTAACCGTTGGACTTCAGTTTTAACAAAGTTGTTCTTATGCACCGAGAGGCTACATTTTTTCTGCCAAACAGGCTTTACCTCCGGACATGCTTTAAGAAAGTGTTGGATTATACCAGGATCCACCCTAGGCATATCACTCAGAGAGTACGCAAACAGATCATTGTTGATTAATAGAAAGGATACAAGCTTTTCTTTGTCACCTTCGGCCAATTTTTTCCGTACTCAAGTACTTCAGCCCGAGGCAAGCTCTATATCCTCTGTTTCTATTTTTTCAGAGTCAGTTTTTTCTCCTCCTATTGCCTCTTCACCGACCATGCTTCTTTCTCCTGAAGTCTGTGCATGGACTTTCATTGGGCCCTACCTTGCCTTCACAAAGACTTTCCTTACTTCGGCTTGATCAATGAATATTTCTGTGTCCCCTTCCTTTGTGCCAAAAGTCACCATTAGGTACTTCACATTTGGATGAACCTCGTGTTGGGTTTCGGGAGCCAAACAGCGCAGCGGAATTTAACCGAAACCCTCCAGGATCCAAGTGAAACGGGGTAAACCGGGTGTTCAAAAATTTTCATACCTAATTTTCGATTGAGATCTCTCACTCAATTGTAGAGTCGAATCACAAAACCTGAACAGTTGACGTGTTCAGGCTCTCTATGGTATCCACACGAGCCTCTCGGGATCACCACGCTTCCACCATGTCCCGGTAGATGCGTTTCTCTTGCGCTCGTAGTGCTAGCCTGTGTCCTCCAAGGAATTGCAAGAGAAGAGTGCGGCTGTCCTTTTTGGAGGCTAGGGCAAGGAGACCTACGAATTTCTCACTAAAAGTTGTATTTATAGTAAGACTCAACTTCCAGGCCTAATGGGTTTCAAAGCCCTAATCCAATTAGGCTTTAATTTTGGGCTTAATAATGGCTCAACTATTGGGCCCATTATTAATATGAAATTAAAGTGAAACCATAACCCAAATAATTAGCCCATGCACTCTAATGATCCAAATAGCTCTATGTGTGCGACCCAATAGGCTCTTACCACGTTGGCAATGATCATAAATCACATTTATGATCATAAGCAATGAGCGGTGTCTAGCAACACATCATTGCTACCCAAGTGACAAGATTGTCGATGATTCGACTAAACCTTTATGATCATCACCGATATATGCCATTGTCCCTTTGTCCAAGATATCAAGACTAAGCACGAGACATGGAATGTGTCACTCTCGTATAGCCCAATCTTTGGTTTCTTGATTACCGAGTAGACCAACTTAAACTGATGACATTGATATCATATATCAACTCATCCGAGCATGGCCATGCATTTTCTAAGTCTCACTCTATCAAGGGGCCCGAAGATATCACTCCCGTTACATAGGAGGGACAAATCCCATCTTGATCATACAAATCCCTCCGCATGATATGTGACATACCCAATGACCTCCTTCAAGTTCACTCAGTTACGAGCAACAAAGGAAAGTATCAAAGTATGTGACTCACATGTAGGGAACCTTGATGATCTTAGGTCGAAGGACTACATATACCATGATCACTATGAGAATCACTTATGACACTCATATAACGATCCATGTAGTGTTCTCATGGTGGGTCGGTCCAGTACACAAGTTCTCCAACTTGTACCCATATGTAGACTACATATCTCATATTAGTCTCCACATATGCTAGTCGTTATGTATTATTGCAACCCGCTCCACAATAATACTAGACCAGGGACTTTTAAGAATATCATTATTCTAGGGTTACAATTATGTTTGTTAAGTTACGCAGGAACAAAACAACAAACATAATTGCTGGATTAATGCCTTAATAAAATATCATGACTCAATGTGCAAAAATACAATCATCTCATGATTGGCTTTTGGGCACAACACTAACAATCTCCCACTTGCACTAAAGCCAATCATCCATGTATCTAATACCGATGGACCTAGAATGGCTATCATGCTTTTGCTGCGTAAGGGGCTTTGTCAGTGGATCAGCAATGTTGCTATCTGTCGAAGTCCTGCATATCCTTACATCACCCCTCTCGATGATCTCCCTGATGAGATGATAGCGTCGGAGTATGTGTTTGGATCGCTGGTGAGATCGAGGTTCCTTAGCCTGTGCGATTGCTCCATTGTTGTCACAATAGAGCTCTATCGGGTCGGCAATGCTTGGAACCACTCCAAGTTCAGTGATGAACTTCTTGATCCAAACTGCCTCCTTCGCAGCATCAGAGGCGGCAATGTACTCAGATTCTGTTGTAGAGTCAGCTACTGTCTCTTGCTTTGAACTCTTCCAGCTCACAGCACCACCACCAATACAAAACACATAACCAGATTGCGATCTAAAATCATCCTTATCGGATTGGAAGCTTGCATCGGTGTAACCCCTTACAACGAGCTCATCTTCACCTCCAAAGACCAAGAATGCATCCTTAGTCCTTCGTAAGTACTTAAGGATGTTCTTAACAGCTGTCCAGTGACTCTCACCGGGGTTCGATTGGTACCTACTTGTCATGCTCAAAGCATATGAGACATCGGGACGAGTACATATCATGGCATACATGATAGATCTAATTGCTGAGGCATATGGAATCTTACTCATGCGCTCTCTCTCCTAAGTTGTACTCGGACACTGAGATCTAGAAAGAGTGATACCATGTGACATGGGCAAGAATCCTTTCTTGGAATCTTGCATGCTAAACCTCTTTAGCACCTTGTCAATATATGTACTTTGACTTAGGCCAAGAAGCTTTCTAGATCTATCTCTATAGATCCTGATGCCTAACACATAGGCTGCTTCACCCAAGTCCTTCATAGAGAAACATTTCCCTAGCCAAGTCTTCACAGACTGTAGCTCAGGAATGTCATTCCCGATGAGTAGTATGTCATCTACATACAACACCAAGAAGACAATAGCGCTCCCACTAACCTTCTTGTAGACACAAGGTTCATCTTCATTTTTGATAAAACCAAACTCTTTGATTGCATCATCAAAATGAAGATTCCAACTTCGAGAAGCTTGCTTCAGTCCATAAATGGACCTTTGCAACTTGCACACTTTATTGGCATTCTCAGGAGTGACAAAACCCTCAGGTTGTGTCATGTACACATCCTCAAGTAGCTTTCCATTTAGGAATGCAGTTTTGACATCCATTTGCCATATCTCATAATCATAGTGTGCAGCAATAGCAAACAAAATTCGGATGGATTTAAGCATAGCAACTGGTGAAAAAGTTTCATCATAGTCAATACCATGAATTTGCTTGAAACCTTTTGCAACCAATCGTCCCTTAAAGGTAATCACATTACCATCCATGTCAGTTTTCTTCTTGAAAACCCATTTGCACCCTATGGGTTTTACCCCTTCAGGTGGGTCAACCAAAGTCCATACTTGGTTTTCATACATGGATTCCATCTCGGATTTCATGGCCACTAGCCACTTCTCAGAGTCAGGCCCTGACATAGCTTGTTGGTAGGTTGTGGGCTCATCCTGATCCATGAGCATCACATCACCGGTGTGAGTCACGAGAAATCCATATCTCTCAGGCTCACGCCGAATCCTACTAGACCTACGTGGGCTCTGTGCTACAGGAACAGACTCTTGAACAACATCTTGCGGTGTCTGTTCAGGTTCCATTTCAGGTTCGATGTCTCCTTGTTGTTCTTGAATTTCTTCAAGTTCTACTTTCCTCCCACTAGTTTCTTTAGAGATAAACTCTTTCTCTAAAAAGACACCAGTTCGAGCAATAAACACTTTTTGCTCAGAAGGATTGTAGAAATAGTAACCCTTTGTTTCTTTGGGATACCCAACAAAAAGGCATTTTTGAGATTTGGGCCCTAGTTTGTCAGAGGATTGACGTTTCACATAAGTGTCACAGCCCCAAATCTTCATAAAAGACAAATTGGGACGCCTCCCACTCCATATCTCATATGGTGTCTTTTGAACCGATTTAGATGGAACTCGGTTTAGTGTAAAAGCAGCTGTCTCTAGAGCATGTCCCCAAAAGGAGTTTGGAAGGTCAGCTTGACTCATCATAGAGCGAACCATGTCTAACAGAGTTCGATTTCTCCTTTCAGATACACCATTCCATTGTGGTGTACCTGGTGGAGTGAGTTGTGATACTATACCACACTCCTTCAGATAGTCAAGGTATTCTCGATCCAAGTACTCTCCACCTCGATCTGATTGAAGCACTTTAATACTTTTCCCGAGTTGATTCTCTACTTCATTCTTGAATTCTTTGAACTTTTCAAAGGATTCTGACTTATGTCTCATGAGATACACATAGCCATATCTGCTGAAGTCATCAGTGAAAGTAATGAAGTATTGGAAACCTCCTCTAGCTTGTGTAGACATAGGGCCACATACATCACTATGTATGAGTCCTAGTAAGTCATTAGCCCTTTCACTTTGCCCTGTGAATGGGGCTTTGGTCATCTTGCCCAACAAACATGACTCACATGTCTCATATGATTCAAAATCAAATGAGTCCAAGAGTCCATCCTTATGGAGCTTGGATATGCGGGTCTCATTTATATGGCCCAAGCGACAGTGCCAGAGATAGGTCGGGTTTGAATCATTTAATCTGACCTTCTTGGTATTCACATTATAGATTGGATCTTCGAGGTCTAGAACATACAACCCATTGCTAAGTTGAGCACTACCATAAAAGATTTCATTCAAATAAATAGAACAACATTTGTCCTTTATTATAAATGAAAAACCTTTCTTGTCCAAACAAGAAACAGAAATCAAATTTCTACTAATAGTAGGCACAAAGTAGCAGTTGTCTAATTCTAAAACTAATCCACTAGGTAAAGTGAGAACATAAGTCCCTACGGCTAAGGCAGCAACCCTTGCTCCATTTCCAACACGTAGGTCCACTTCACCTCGGGCCAATCTTCTACTTCTACTTAGATCCTGCACATTTGCACAAATGTGAGATCCACATCCAGTATCCAATACCCAAGATGAGGAAGTAGAAAAGTTAGCCTCTATAACAAAAATACCTGAAGTGGAAGTCTTACTTCCCTTTTCCTTAGCAAGTTCTTCAAGATAGAGCTTGCAGTTGCGCTTCCAGTGTCCAGGTTGCTTACAATGGAAGCACTCCCCTTCCTTTGCCACACCACCCTTTGGTTTCAGTGCAGCTGAAGAAGAATTAGCATTGGACTTTCCATTAGCTTTATCCTTCTTCTTGTTGGCTTTTCCCTTTCCCTTGCCCTTTTGAACCATCAAAATGGGCTTAGCCTTCTTAAGGTTTTGCTCAGCAGTTCTCAACATGTTGAGCAATTCAGGGAGGGACTTGTCAAGGTCGTTCATGTTATAGTTCATGACGAACTGACTGTAGCTTTCAGGCAACGATTGCAAGACTACATCAATAGCCAACTCTTTCTGAAGAGCAAATCCCAAATTCTCAAGATTCTCAATGTACCCAATCATCTTGAGCACATGAGGACCCACGGGACTTCCCTCAGACATCTTGCACTGAAACAATGCCTTAGAGGTCTCAAACCTCTCATGCCTAGCTTGCTCTTGGAAAAGCATTTTGAGATGTTCGATCATATCGAACGCCCCCATGTTCTCATGTTGCTTCTGAAGCTCAGATTCCATGGTAATAAGCATGAGGCATGCAACATCCAAAGCATCATCAGAATGCCTCTTGTGAGCATCCCTTTCAGCTCTTGGAGCAGTGGCAGCAGGCTCATTCGGAATGGGCTGCTCTAGGACATAAGCCTTTCTCTCTTGTTTGAGGACTATCCTCAAGTTTCGGTACCATTTGAGAAAGTTGGTCCCATTCAGTTTTTCCTTCTCAAGGATCGATCGCAACGAAAGTGTCGATGTGTTTTGTGCCATGGTTATCTACAACAGTAAATATGCAGTGTAAGAGTCATGTATTTTAATTCATTTAATAAGGACTTTTATTAAACGATACTCCCACTATTTTCCTCAAAATAATAACCCTCGATATTATTTCGGAACACCTCGGCGCTAAGGTATTCTAGTGGGCCAAGATCCATATTTGACCACAACCTGAGTCAGCTTTGGCTTTTCTCTCAAGTTACAGCTATTTAGGTAGGCAACTCCTTGCCAATTGCATCTTATGCAACTCTTGGATAGTTGGGTGAACAACACTTGTCCAAGCTCATCTCATGAACTTAAGCCCAACTCTATGCCTCTAAGTCCCTAATCCTATTAGGATGACTTAGTTAAGTCGGACCCAAAGTTAGCAGTTTGGATATCACTATTATCCCATCGCGCCTTACCAAGATGAACATAGGTGCTTTGCTTTGGCAAACCCACCTAATGTTGATCAAAGTCTTGACGAGTGCCAACATTTGGAAGGCATCACATTTAATGACTTAATATTTGTTTGAGGGATTTTTTTCTTTTGATCTCACCAATTTGTTATCTCCGGTTGTTTTATACATGCATCACATACAAATATAAAACATGCATCTCATGCTCATGCTTACAAGAAAGTAAATGTGACATGGTTATAGCCCAAACTATGCGATATTCTCAAGCCAATGAGAATATCATAAAAGCCTAAGAAAAGAAAAGAGTCTTCACAAGCTCCTTATCTTCCTTTCTTGGCTGCCCTTTTGTTGTCATCTCCTTGGACATACCACCTTGGATGATCCTTAGACATACAACCTTGGATGATCCCATAATGCACCATTACATCAATAATAGAAACCTCGAGTTACATTCGAGGGGAGTAAGGTGAGAAGAGAATGTACAATGAGAGTGATAAGAAAAGGCACGACTCGCAGGCCGTATTTACAAGTACAACCAATCAAGGGCTATAACCATGCACCATGCTTCAAACACCAATCAGCATATCATGTCAAATCTCATTCAACAAAGATGCATGCCAATTTTTGCGCGTTGATTAACCAGTTTTTATTTATGTGGCGCTTCGCATACGGCGGTCCCGCTGGCCGGTCAGCGGGCGGTGGTTCCGCTGACCGGTCAGCGGACGAGGTCAAGGGGAGCCGCCCTTGCGGGGGGCGTGGGGGGCAGCGCCCCCCTGCGCAAAAAATTTTCTTACAATTGCTTAGCCCGAAATCTTCTATTTTGAGCAAGTAGGCACCCGAGACTCCTCCATTCGAGCCACCAAAAATACCTTACTTTCGGTGCCCGAACAGGCCGAATCCGAACAAAGCTAGGGTTTTTGCAACTATTGCAAGAATCCTAATCCATATAGGTATCTCATACCTATCAATTTCGGGTTAATCTCATTAACCAATTAGTGTCGTTTCTTCATATATGTCATATGTTCATTACGAGTTTCGGTTTCATGCATCATGAATCAATCTAATTAATCATGGCCGAAAAGCAACCGAACACATAGCATCATGCGATTCAACACTCAATCCCGATTTAGGGTTTCACCAGTAGCTCTGATACCACTGTTGGGTTTCGGGAGCCAAACAGCGCAGCGGAATTTAACCGAAACCCTCCAGGATCCAAGTGAAACGGGGTAAACCGGGTGTTCAAAAATTTTCATACCTAATTTTCGGTTGAGATCTCTCACTCAACTGTAGAGTTGAATCACAAAACCTGAACAGTTGACGTGTTCAGGCTCTCTATGGTATCCACACGAGCCTCTCGGGATCACCACGCTTCCACCACGTCCCGGCAGATGCGTTTCTCTTGCGCTCGCAGTGCTAGCTTGCGTCCTCCAAGGAATTGCAAGAGAAGAGTGTGGCTGTCCTTTTTGGAGGCTAGGGCAAGGAGACCTGCGAATTTCTCACTTAAAAGTTGTATTTATAGTGAAACTCAACTTCCAGGCCTAATGGGTTTCAAAGCCCTAATCCAATTAGGCTTTAATTTCGGGCTTAATAATGGCTCAACTCTTTGGGCCCATTATTAATACGAAATTAAAGTGAAACCATAACCCAAATAATTAGCCCATGCACTCTAATGATCCAAATAGCTCTATGTGTGCGACCCAATAGGCTCTTACCACGTTGGCAATGATCATAAATCACATTTATGATCATAAGCAATGAGCGGTGTCTAGCAACACATCATTGCTACCCAAGTGACAAGATTGTCGATGATTCGACTAAACCTTTATGATCATCACCGATATATGCCATTGTCCCTTTGTCCAAGATATCAAGACTAAGCACGAGACATGGAATGTGTCACTCTCGTATAGCCCAATCTTTGGTTTCTTGATTACCGAGTAGACCAACTTAAACTGATGACATTGATATCGTATATCAACTCATCCGAGCATGGCCATGCATTTTCTAAGTCTCACTCTATCAAGGGGCCCGAAGATATCACTCCCGTTACATAGGAGGGACAAATCCCATCTTGATCATACAAATCCCTCCGCATGATATGTGACATACCCAATGACCTCCTTCAAGTTCACTCAGTTACGAGCAACAAAGGAAAGTATCAAAGTATGTGACTCACATGTAGGGAACCTTGATGATCTTAGGTCAAAGGACTACATATACCCTGATCACTATGGGAATCACTTATGACACTCATATAACGATCCATGTAGTGTTCTCATGGTGGGTCGGTCCAGTACACAAGTTCTCCAACTTGTACCCATATGTAGACTACATATCTCATATTAGTCTCCACATATGCTAGTCGTTATGTATTATTGCAACCCGCTCCACAATAATACTAGACCAGGGACTTTTAAGAATATCATTATTCTAGGGTTACAATTATGTTTGTTAAGTTACGCAGGAACAAAACAACAAACATAATTGTTGGATTAATGCCTTAATAAAATATCATGACTCAATGTGCAAAAATACAATCATCTCATGACTGGTTTTTGGGCACAACACTAACACCTCGTCATTGTTGAACCAAAGAGCTCTTTCTCATTCTGAACTGAAGTTCCCCTTAGCATCAAAGGCAAATTGATCCACCCGAGTACAGGGAGTTCGGATGGATCTACGCTGAAGGTGGGGGAGGTAACAGGTTCAAGATCACCCTTGGAGGTGCCAGAGTTCAGCAACAGGTGGGAGAACAGAATGTCAACATTGGAACCATCATCGATGGGCTCTCTTTTCACATCCCAGCTCCCTATCCTTGCCATGATTATAAGGGCGTCATCATGAGGGAACTTCATGGTGGACCCATCTTTTCGAACAAGCTTGTTCGCTGGGTTATCGAACACCATAATCGATATTTCTTGGACTTTCCTTTTCCTCTTAGCCAAGGGTATCCTAGTGGTGATTGTTTGGATCACTCCTGCTGGAGGTGGTGGATGCTTTCTGGGACTTTAATTGCGATGTCAGTCAGAGTCATAGTCATCATCTTCTCATTTCCTTTCTCTTTCCCTTCTACTTTTGGGCGATGGCATGCATAGGTAGCGCCAGAGTTGGCCCTGCTTGATTAAAGATTCAATGTACTTTGTCAGTTAGAAGCAATCCTTGGTATCGTGCCCATGGTCCCAGTGGAACTGATAAAACTTTTTCATGTTCTTTTTGTTTTTTGAGGTCATGGCTTTCAGACGCTAGATAATGGTTCCTTGTCCTTCCATGGCCGTGAGTATGTTTGTCCTTGTAGTGTTCAAGGGTGTGAAATACATCGATTTCTTCCCCCTTTGTTTCCAAGGTCTGCCCCTACCCTTGGTTTGGTGTCAAGGTTGGTGACTATTACCCATGGAGTAATTGTGATCTGGCTTCGGCCCTCCCATTCTCAGTTCTTCGGCAGTCATATGCTATTTTGCCCTCCGGTAGAATTGTCCAAGGGTGTCAGGGTGATCCTTGGAGAACTCATAGAAGAGTTGTGAATCTCTCCAAAGTCCCATAATCGTGGCAAGGATGCAGATTTTGGGGTAGAAATTGGGGACACTCAGGGCTTCTCGGTTGAACCTCTCGACATAGTCCCACATGGTCTTCCTATTCTTTTGGGCTATGTCAAACATTTGGACGGGCATCTTCACCATCGGTCTACTTTCAATAAACTGCTGGGTGAACGTGGCAAATAACTCCTGGAAACCCATTACGGTTCCGGGAGCCAAGGACTCATACCATGCAGTTGCTAGCCTTGAAAGGGTGACTTTGAAGGACTTGTAGAGGGTGGCATCATTAGCACTGTGCAACACCATGTTGCACCTATATTTCATTAGGTGAGCTTGGGGGTCACTACGCCCAACATACATTTCCAAACATGGTACTTGCAAGTCACTTGGCATAGGTGCCTCTACTACTACACGGATGAAAGGTGGCTCTTCTCCGGTGAAGGTCTATGACAACCTTAACCATACAGGCTTCTGGGAGATCTGCCTTTCTACCTTTTCAAATCTCTCTGGCATCTTCTCCATGAAGGTGGTAGTGCTGTCTCATACTCATTGCCAAATGGTTGCCAGCAACGGAGAACAACATCTCTTTTTTGGAGAGTAACTCCGTTAGCTAGGGGATTGGGACTTCTAATCCGGGGATGGACTTTGCCAGTGAGAAGTTTTGGGCCCCTCTGACACCGCTTCTCCAGCATAACATCCTCTAGAGGGTATATTCTCTGTTGAGGACTCATCGTGGAAATCCCCACTTCCTGAACTTCGATGTGGTGACTAAGGACTTTTCTCCCAGTGGGTAGCTAGGGAAGTGGCCCTTACCCCCGAGGGTTGCTGAGACCACCTTCGGTCAAGCTATTGAATCATCTTAGCCACAACAGAGTGCTGAAAGTCTTACAGAAAGCTCATCGTGACTATCAAAGGATGCTCCTGTTCAAGCAATGAAGTCTCTACTATAGGTTGTTCAATCGCCGTTTGAGCTTCCAGTATAAACGGGGACTTTGGGAGTCCATTACGCTTAGAACGTCGGGTCTCAATGATGGCAACCTAAGAATGAGTTCCCATAGATGGCGCCAAATGATTCCCGATGGCATCCTCATTGAATGACATGTTGGCCTGCAAAAAGGACTTCCGATTGGAGAGTATCTGAAACACTTAGAAGAACAAGGGTCAGAAGCTCCCCATAATTCGTTTCCGATGGAGGAGCCTCCGATGCCCAAGTCAGTATCTAGGAGTGGCAGAAAAGAGTAGAGAGTAAATAGTAAAGAATATCCTCTATGATCTTACGAGGGTCACTCCCAAGTATTTATAGGAGGGTGGAGGGAGGAGGCCATTTGTCACAGCTGGAGCAAATCATGACGAATGTTCATTTAGATTCGATCTGTACCTTTGGAGGTAGGCGTCACCAGCTAGCTGTAGGCTGTTCTGGCCAGAGGGTAGAGGCGTGTGCGAGGTCTCCTTGTCAGAGGCTCCTTAACCATTTTTGTTGTATCCCGTAAGACCCCTTCGGGCAGAGATTTTCCCCGAGGGCTGTTGGGAAAGGCCCTTCAGTAGTGTGGGTTATCTTCGGGAAACATTTTCCTTTGTTAAGGGTGGTAAATTAACTTTCCCGAGGTTGGTAGGTTTGTAGATTCGAGGGTGGTGAAAGACATATTTTCCCGAAGTTGCTCATGTAACCTTGCCGAGGGTGGTGTGTGAGGGTTCCTCGAGGTCGGGGCTAAGCTCTCACCAAGGGTGGTTCCTAGCTAGCTAATCAAGAGATCTCGAGGGCCACTACCCTTCGGCTATCAGGCAGTGTTTCCTCCGAGGATAGTGAGGGCACCCTTTATCTGAAGTTGGTCACACATATTTACTGAGGGAAGTGCTTAACAAGCCAATTGGGAGTTCTTTAAGGGTAATAGCCCTTCGGCTATCATTACCCACTCCCGGGTAGTCCAGTTCTGGTGCCAAAATTGTGCATTTAAAACTCCCAGGGTTGGTATATTCTGCAGGCCATCAGAAAAATACCCTTAGTGCGCATACCCAAGTGGCCCTCTTGGCCACTATGTAGATGCATGCACATTAGTCCAACCATGACACACATATTCAAATTTTATGCACACCATGGCAGTAAGGAAGGAAAGCACTAGCACAAGTCATAATCTTAGCTTCCAAACATTAGGCAATCTTCTTAAGTTTAAGTAACCAGCCATTGCACATGAAACTTCTTAAAACTGTATAAATATAGCCATGTAACCACCTATTTTCTTTGCTTGATTATCAAGTAGAGTCCTTAACTAAACCAAGGAATTTTATTTTACATCAATAGCCTACTTATGGACCAAGTTATGGATTTTTTAAGTTGGTTACAAAATACTAAGTGAATGAATAGTAACTTAGCCAAATTTGCAATGTTATATATTTGGCTATAGGGCTCCAAATTTAAAAATTCAAATCCCAGTTCAATGTCAAGATGTTCTCTATGTGCGTTCAAAATTTCAGACCAAGATTCTTTTTACACATGGAGATATAAAACTTTGAGTGTAGAGTCAAAATTCTAGTCACTTTATAACCATTTTGCCCATACAAAATTTCATAAGTGTGCAAACACTTCATTCACATGGGGTAAGCCTTCCAAGGCTATGCCATATATGTCCAATACATATAAGAATTAAATTCTCTTGCATCTAGCAATTTTATGTGGCCAAAACAAAATTTGCCAGTAGGCAGCCTATCATTCGCACTTAGGCAGCTTTGCAACACATCACATACATAGCCAAAACATTACTCAAATGTTCACATACTTGTCTCATTTTATAGACACTACATGTACATGCATACATGCACTACATAATGGTCTTAACCCAACTAAATATGCACCCTAAGTTACAGGAGTGCCTGAGACACAATGAACTCCTGAAATAGGATGCTACACAAATGCTGCATAACACAATAAGCACCATCACTAAATATACCAAATCTGCTCCTAAAATCACCAAAATATCTAGATAACAACTAGATACATGGAAGTTAAAATACCTGAAATTTCATATTAAAAGTCAAATGACAAAGGTTAGTTTGAATGTGATCTTTCTACTAGACCTGAAATGGTAGAGTTGAGGGGAGTAAGTTTCATTGTGAAACTTAGTAAGGGAAACACTTGGTTTCTTAAGGAAATGTGATGCGAACCCCGATGGTATAAAGACCATGAAACGCGCCCAAGATGTGATTCAAGCTCCACAAGACATCAAAGAGACTGGGTTTAAAGACCCCCACCCCTAATCAACCTGTGACTAGAAACGAGAAGTATAGAACTCCAAGAACACAAGCACACTTGTGCACCAAGGCAGTCCACAAAGAACCAAAGAGAAAACCTCTCCAAAGAGCAATATTATTTCGGCATTAATCTGTGTGTTTACATCCAGAATATGTGCCTTTATATAGGCCTAAATTAGGGTAAAAATCTGGGTAAAATTCGCAGCCCAAGTCACCTAGGAAACCTAGTTACAAAGGACTCAAGAAAACCTAGTCAAACTAGGACTCTAACACCCTTTTAACACATGTTTAAGGTGTGCAGCGAATTCCATTTATCCTAAGTGACCTGAATCACTTCCATGACCTAAATAACATCCTAAATAATATAAATAAATAGGAAAACAAAATAAAATACGTTACATTACAAGATTGGCCATAAAAACCCCAAAATGGTCTTCTCAGGTGGTTCCTGCTTGTGTCTTCAACTTCAAGCTGAAATTCGAACTTGATGCAGCCATTATTTCTCAAAATTCAAAGCATGAATGTTGTAGCTCTCTTTCTTATCTTTGAAATGACACTTGAACCACACAAAACGGACATCTGAAGCCAAAGATACGACCAAAATACCACAACTGCTTCTGAACCAGCGATTAATCGTAAATGGCGACTTTGAAGCTGAATTGGACCAGCTTAACGTGAAAAATGGGTTTCATGGTGTTCATATGATTTGTAGCTCCAGATGTTATCTTTCCAATCAATCAAGAATTACTAAATTATGATCTGTTTGGCTCAAGATATGATTTTTGTACGAGAACATCACCAATCCATCAACATCTGAGCTTGGCCATCATCTCCATATGATTCCTTGCATGTTTCAGAAGCTCCTTAGCCTTCTTCCTTGTCAATGCTCCACTAGTTATCTTCAATGAATCCTTTCTATCCTTTGTTGTGCCTTTTTTGATCATATCAAAATGTGACCCTTATTAAAACCTACATCCAAAGACACTAAAAAACAAAACAACAATGCATATATACAAGATATGGCTGTGCAGTTTTGGGAGCCAAGCAAGTGCAGCAGAATATAACCAAAACCCTCTAGGATCCAAGTGAAATAGGGTAAAATGGGTGTTCAAAAATTTTCATACCTAATTTTCGGTTGAGATCTCTCACCCAACTGTAGAGTTGAATCACAAAACTTGAACAGTTGACATGTTCAAGCTTTCTATGGTATCCACAAGAGCCTCTTAGGATCACCACGCTTCCACCACATCCCGATGATGCGTTTCTCTTGCGTTCACAGTGCTAGCTTGCGTCCTCTAGGAAATTGAAAAAAAAGAGTGTGGCTGTCCTTTTGGGAGGCTAGGGCAAGAAGCTGCGAATTTCTCACTAAAAGTTGTATTTACAGTGACTTCCAGCCCTAATGGATTTCAAAGCCCTAATCCAATTAGGCTTCAATTTCAGGCTTAAAAATGGCTCAACTTTTGGGCCCATTATTAATTCAAAATTATTGTGAAACCATAACCCAAATAATTAGCCCATGCACTCTAATGATCTAAATAGCTCTATGTGTGCGGCCTAATAGGCTCTTATTACTTTGGGAATGATCATAAATCACATTTATGATCATAAGCAATGAGCGGTGTCTAGCAACACATCATTGCTACCCAAGTGACAATATTGTCGGTGATTCGACTAAACCTTTATGATCATTACTGATTTATGCCATTGTCCCTTTGTCCAAGATATCAAGACTAAACACGAGACATGGAATGTGTCACTCTCATATAGCCCAACTTTGGTTTCTTGATTACCGAGTAGACCAACTTAAACTGATGACATTGATATCGTATATTAACTCATCCGAGCATGCCATGCATTTTTCTAAGTCTTACTCTATCAAGGGGCCCGAAGATATCACTCCCGTTACATAGGAGGGAAAAATCCCATCTTGATCATACAAATCCCTCTGCATGATATGTGACATACCCAATGACCTCCTTCAAGTTCACTCAGTTACAAGCAACAAAGGGAAGTATCAAAGCATGTGACTCACATGTAGGAAACCTTGATGATCTTAGGTCGAAGGACTACATATACCATGATCACTATGAGAATCACTTATGACACTCCTATAACGATCCATGTAGTGTTCTCATGGTGGGTTGGTCCAGTACACAAGTTCTCCAACTTGTACCCATATGTAGACTACATATCTCATATTAGTCTCTACATATGGTAGTTGTTATGTATTATTACAACCCACTCCATAATAATACTAGACCAGGGATATTTGAGAATATCATTATTCTAGGGTTATAATTATGTTTATTACATTACGCAGAAACAAAACAACAAACATAATTGCTAGATTAATGCCTTAATAAAATATCATGACTCAATGTGCAAAAAATACAATCATTCCATGATTGGCTTTTGGGCTCAACACTAACACACAACTGTACCAATACTGGACTGGCACTTAACTACTAGGTACAATACTTACTAGGTGAGAGATTACCTTCTCCTACAACAATTTTGAGCGCTTTCTTCACTGATCATGGTGAACTCCTCCACATGGACCTTACACAACTCCACCCCTTAAGGGTTTAGGAAAAACCTTTTCCTTGGCATCACTAGGTCACTTTTGACCAC
This sequence comes from Aquilaria sinensis, assembly GCA_005392925.1. Classification (NCBI taxonomy): domain Eukaryota; kingdom Viridiplantae; phylum Streptophyta; class Magnoliopsida; order Malvales; family Thymelaeaceae; genus Aquilaria; species Aquilaria sinensis. Next base: position 40,547 of record SMDT01000824.1, read on the forward strand.
ATCTCACACTTTTCACTAACTTACTAGCATTGGGAAACAAGTGTGACCTTTACTTGTTCTATCCCACTTAGGACTTACTTCCTCTTGCGTGCTTAGCTAGTTTCACTAGTTGAGCTTTCTTCTTTCTTAAGCTATCTTGGTGGCCCTTAACTCCACTTAACCTCAGGTTCATGACCACCAGTCACTAGCCTATCCCTTAGTCCATTGCAATCATTACTATTGCTAAGGCCCCCTTAGTACCGCCTGGTAATGAAGTTGAACCCCTAGAAATGATTCCACTCCTACTGGCTCTACACTAGGTGTTTTGGCCTTACTAATGGGAAGCATGCTTGAGGAACATAAGGTTCTCTAAATTAAGTTTGGAACCTTAATTCAAGTTTACATAGCAAGAATAGAAAAGTTAAGAAAAATTCACTAAGTTCCAAGAAAGTTAAGGCACTAAATGAGGTTCAGGGGCAAAATAATAATTTTGCATCCTAAGTAGCCGGGTCAGGTCCTGAGTGGTTAAAATGAAGTTTTATAACTTAAATTTCAACTTTAACCCAAATTTGATGAAATAAACAAGGATTAATCAAGGACAGTTAAGGTTACCAAAAGATGGGGGCTTAAGTGTATCAAGTCTAATACTTTGGTGGCTTTTGTGTTAAGTAAGGGTTATAAGAGGGTAAAGTGAAGGGTGGCTGCCATAAACCCGAGTTCATCCCTCCACCTTCATTTTTCCATGCAATTGAACTTGAAATCAAAGTTTCTTGGTGAAAAGAGAAGCCATCATAAGTATATAGGCCATTGGGAGCTCATTTCAAGCATAAAACCATAGTTTTGGAGCTTGGAAGCATGTTTTCTTCCATCCCCTACTTTTAGTACGAGGTAACCAATGTGTTCTTGATTGAATTCATGTTTATTGGTTAGTTAGGAGCTTGGTTTTTGGTTAGAAAGCAAGAATTTGATGTTGGGTGCCTATGTTTTGCTTGGAACTTAGGTGGTGCTTTGGTGAGCTTAATGGATTGGAAGAGTGCTTGATTCTTGCTTGTTACTTGGAGTTGAGGTAAGAGAGTTTCATTTTTAAGTTCAATTAATGTTATTGGAATGAGTTTGCTTGAAGAATTTAAGTATTTCTAGCAATAGCATTAGTTAGTGAACAAGGTTGAATCATGGTAGACTATGAGGTTTGTGATGATTGGAATGATGTTATAATGCATCATAGATTGGCTTGTGTTAGTTGGTTATGATCTATGCAACATGTTTTACATGTATGTGAAGTTTGAAGGCTAACCAAGCATGGTTGATATATTTGGTAAGTGTCCAGAGTTCATAGCAGCAAAATCTGTGAAAATTCTGCAGATTTGCAGATTGGTGACACATTGCCAATTTGGTGCCATTGTCCACGATGCATTGCCAATACCAGAAAAGTTGGTAGAATGTTAACAACTGTGGTGATGCGTCGCCATAGGCAGGTTGGCTAAATTTTCCAAGTTTTGCTAGGAAGATCGAGGGGAGACCTAAGGGGGTTCTTCGGGTACCTTAAGGTCTATGTATTCCGAGGGTACTCCGAGACTTCCAAAATTCCTTCAAGACATAGGAGTTTTCTTGAGTTTTATAAAGATTTATGCTGACTTGTACCACAAGCAAGAAAACTAGTTTATAAAAGATCACAACTAAATACCATTAGCTTGGGTGGAAGGTTTAGAACCCTTGATGACCTAGCCGTGTTGTTAGCCACAAGGATGCAAGGTGAAACCTTAGTACACCTAGTCTACAAGGTCTTTATGGCCTAGTCTACAATAGTCCCACCATAATTCCCCTGTACAACATAAATGGGAGAGGTTCAACTGGTGATTTATCATTAGTTAGGCTGGCAAGCTAAGGTTGCTAGAGGACAAGGCTATGCCTTATGGTTCAAGGACTAGGTGAGGAGATGTCTCAAGGGACCTAGTCATATATGCATATATATCAGACCCTCAAGCTGTAAGAGCTCACAGCTGGTTACATATGTTATCATATGTGGAGTCCTTAGTAATTTTCTTGAAGGGACAATTAAGACCCTTATTAAGAATGTTTAAGTTCTCACTCCCTAGTTATGTTGTGTAAATTCTGATGTTATTGCGCCGGATAACCACTGAGGGTTATCGTGGTAGTAGCTTTTATCCACGTATTGTACTTGAGAATCTTTATGATTCTAGCCTACATAGGTAACTTGTTGGTCAAGTAATAGTACTAACTAGAGTCTTCCTTTGGCTGCAAAGCCTAGTAGCACTTGGACAAGGACTTTTGTGACTTGCCACTGGGACTTGCATCCAAGGTGGGAGTTAGTTTTAGAAGATCTCAGTTGAGGCTTGTATATATAGTACTCTTAGTTGCCTCCATTGTCTATGTTTTGAGGAGCCCTAAGCTCTAGGGTTGCTCTTGGGTGAGGGCATTAGGCTTCTTTATGTATGAATGCTCGTACACAGATGTTATGTGTAGTAAACTCACATACATGTTGATTTTGTATGCTTTAGCTATTTGAACTTATTTTCTATGGAAATCTCTTGGCCAAATCAATGTTTCGTGGTTTTTTTTAATCTAAGTCAAAGCATGAAGAGCATGCATCCTACATATTCTAAGTTAATTAACTAGCATCACAGAGTTTTAATTTGTATGCATATACAACTAGCCAATTACAATCCACCATGAGACCAGCTCTCACAGGTCTCCTGGGCAGGGGCCAAGGATGACCCTGTTAGTTTTTGGTATCAGAGCTTAAAGCTAATTTCATAGTTATTGGAGGCTAAGACTGAGATCTAGTTTTAGAAAGTCCAGGTGCTAGGAAAGTGAGTACTAACCAACATCTCAAGAATGTTGTTTGGCTTTGGTTATAGGTTGCTATGGTTGACACTAGGTCAGAAGCTAGAAAACCTAGTGAAAGTTCTAGTGACCTAGTTGTGGCAAGGCTAGATAAGAGATCCAGGGTGCTTCAGGGGTTAACTTAGACTGTGGCCCAAGTGGCACAGCGTATGACTACCATCATGACTGAGTTGTTCTAGGATCATGAGGACAGAGAAGGTCCAAGAGGAAAAGGATCCACACCAAGATTAGGAAAGGCATGCTGAGCAGCAGCGAATGCCTAAGGCTCACGAACGGAGAAATCATGTTCATGAGGAGGAAGAGGAGCTAGAGTTTATGGAAGCTCCAAGGAGGGGAGACACCCGACATAAAATGAGGTTGTTAGAAAAGTTTAAGACCGTTGATCCACCAAGTTTTGATGGGATAGGTGATCCCGATAGAGTAGAAGATTGGTTATCCAGGATGAATCAACTTTTCACTTGTGGAGGTTGAGTCCGAGCAAAGGATGGCCTTAGTACATTTATTTTTTAGAGGGAGGGCTAGTTTATGGTGGGATGATGTGATGGAGATGCTGAGAGAAAGTAATGGTACTCGATCGGCACACAAGAAAAAGGTGCTCAAGTGGTCAGACTTTCTGAAGAAATTTTGATAGGAGTACATTAGTGAAGGTGCACGAGAGCAAAGGAGGATTTAGTTTGAGAATCTAGTGCAAGGAGACATGTCTGTGCGAGAGTCTAAGTAACTTTATAATTCACTCATTCAGTATCCTCCTTACATGATTGGTAATGATGAGTTGAAGGCTAAGAAAATCTTTCAAGGTCTGAAACCCGTGCTTCGGAGGTATATGGTGACAGTGGGCATCAGGAGTTATCGCCAAGTGGTACAGAAGGTGTTAGCCTTAGAAAAGGAATTTGAGGATTTGAGGGCACCTAGCAAAAAACTAGAGGTTGGACTAGCCAACCTTGGAAAAAGTGCTGGGAAGTGGGTGATGGTTGAAAGCCAAGGTCCCTTTAAGAGAAAGAAGATGGGTTTATGTCCTAAGTGTAGGCGGTTCTATGGTGTGAGGCCATGCACCTTGGGAACTAATATTTGTAATATCTGTGGTCAGAAAGGGCATTGAGTGAGGGAATGCCCACGGGCTTGACCTTTGCCAGGTCCGCCCAAGAATCTATCCCCTGCACCCTCTGCCATAGGAAATTAACCTGGTGTAGCCACAACAATAGTTGACCCAAGGGTTTTCAGAACGTTAGTGTTATAGTGCTTTTTGATACAAGAGGTACTCTTTCAGTGATATCATCTACCTTGGTAGATAAGTTTAGGTTGCAACAAGAAATCTTCGGTGAGTTAAGACTTATCAGGACTGCTGGGAAGAGTTTTATTGTGACTAATGAAGTGGTTACTAGGTATCCTTTGCAGTTATGGAACCATGATTTCTGTTGTGAGTTATGGGTGATAGAATTGAGGTCTTATGACCTAGTGTTGGGAATAGATTGGCTAAGTAAGAATAAGGGACAAATTGACTGTGCAAATCACTCAGTCGACATTATGGATGCTTAGGGAGCTAGAGTGACTTGGATAGGAGGATTAGCATCTGGTGCTAAAAGTTTACATCTTACACTTATGGATACCATCCCTATAGTCAGGGAAGAACAGTATTATTCATTGAATGGGATGGGCATAAAGGATGAACTTGAAAAGATTCCTGTATCCAATTAGTTTCCTAAAGTGTTTCCAGCAGAGTTGCCTAGGTTACCATCCAAAAGGGATACTGAGTTTGCAATCCATCTTCAGCCTAGGGTTGAACCTATTTCAGTACCACTTTATAGAATGTCAGCTCCCGAGATGGATGAGTTAAAGAAGCAGTTGGAGGAACTGTTAAAGAAAGGCTTTCTAAGGCCTAGTATATCACTGTGGGAAGCCCCAATGTTATTTGTGAAGAAGAAGGACGAAACTTTTAGATTGTGCATCGACTATAGAAAGTTGAATGTAGTAACAATCAAGAATGAGTATCTGCTTCCTAGAATTGATGATCTGTTTGATAGACTCATGGGAGCAAAGGTGTTTTCTAAGATTGGCCTCCAGTCTAGAGACTTCCAAATCAGAGTTAAGGAGGAAGATATCCCGAAAACTACCTTTAGGACAAGGTATGGACACTATGAATATATAGTTATGCCATTCTATGTGACTAACACTCCAGCAGCATTCATGGAAGCTATGAATCGAATCTTTAAACCATTTTTGGATCAGTTTGTTGAAGTTTTCATTAATGACATTTTAGTATATTCACCATCTTCATCAGAACATGAGCGGTACCTTAGGACAGTTTTACAAGTGCTGAAGCATAATCAGTACTATGCAAAGTTATCTAAGTGTGAGTTTTGGTCTGAAAGGATTTAGTTTTTAGGGCACATTATCAGTGCTCAGGGTTTATCTATTAATGCTAAAAAGGTTCAGGTGGTAGTTGAGTGGAAGAGACCAACTACAATTGCAAAAGGTAGGAGTTTCTTGGGCCTGGCCGGCTACTACAGGCGATTCATAGAGAAATTCACTGCGATAGCTACACCTTTAACGACCTTGACCAAGAAAACTCAGAAGTTTGAATGGACATCGACGTGTGAAGAAGCTTACATGGAGTTGAAGAAAAGATTGATTAGTGCGCCTATACTCATTCTAGCAAATCTGAACAAAGCTTTTACAATATACACTAATGCATCGGGTCCTGGTTTAGGGTGTGTGTTGATGTAGAAGAGTCAAGTGATTGCCTATGGTTCACGATAGTTGAGGTCTAATGAGTTGAACTATCCTATTCACAATCTTGAGCTAATGGTAGTAATTTTTGCACTCGAGTTGTGGAGGCATTACTTGATGGGGAGGTCATTCAGGATCTTCACCGATTAAAAGAGTTTGAAATATCTATTTACACAGAAGGATCTGAACATGAGGCAACGTCGATGGATTGAATACATAAAAGATTATGATTGCTCAATTGAGTACTGTGCTGGCAAAGGAAATATGGTAGCAAATGCATTAAGCTAGAAGTACACAGAAGTGATCCTATTTAAGGATCAGGCTACAAATTCCTCCGAAGGAGCGTTGGGAGATTGTTTCTCAGCATTGCATGAGTTTTGGCAAAACCAAGAGAAATCCCTAGTCTACATTCTAGAAATACAATCAACTTGGTTGTCTGAGTTAAGGATGCTCAAATAAAAGATCCATTGTGGAAGAAAATTTCAAAAGAAGTGAAAATTGGTACTGTAAAAAAGGAATTCCAATACAAGGATGGAATACTACACTATGGAGATCATCTCTATGTGCTGAATGTAGAAGGACTTAGGTAGCAAGTCCTACAGGAAGCACATAGCAGTACTTTGAACGTTTACCCTGGTGTTAATAAAAGGTATCATGATCTGAAAACGCATTTTTGGTGGACAGGGCTTAAAAGGGATGTAGGAGGACATATGGCAAAGTGTTTGACATGCCAAATGGTTAAAGCTGAACATCAGAAACTAGCAGGTACACTTCAAAGTTTACCTCTTCCAATGATGAAATGGAGGTCCATTACTATGGATTTCCTTGTGGGATTGCCAAATAGCCGGAATCAGCATGATGCTATATGGGTAGTGGTTGATCAGTTGACGAAGTTGGCACACTTTATACCTATTAAAATCATATATACATTGGAGAAGTTAGCTCAGTTGTATCTCAAAGAAATTGTGAGACTCCATGGTATACCGGATCAGATTACATCTTATAGAGATCCTTGGCTTGTGTCACGATTTTGGAATGCTTTTCAAGAGGCATTAGGGAGCAAGGTAAGTCTCAGTACCGCTTTCCATCCTCAGATTGATGGCATTCTAAGAGAGTAATTCAAACTTTAGAGGATATGTTACGTATGTGTGCTATTGATTTCAGAGGTGATTGGGATCAGAATTTACCACTTATTGAGTCTGCTTATAATAATAGTTATCAAACTATTATTGGTATGGCAGCATACGAGGCTTTGTAATGAAGATGATGTATGACACCCTATTGTTGGGAAGACCCTACAGACAGGGTAGTTATCGGTCCTAAAATCATAGCTGATACCACAGCTAAGATTAAGTCAATCCAAAAATGGATTAAGGCAGCCAATGATAAGCAAACTAAGTATGCTAATTTGAGAAGAAAAGACTTGAGTTTTGAAGTTGGGGACAAAGTACTTCTTAAAGTGTCTCCAATGAAAGGAGTTACCCATTTTGGGCAAAGGGGTAAGTTGGCCCCTAGGTACATTGGGCCCTATGAAGTTTTGGAGCAAATAGAGAAAGTTGCTTATCAGTTAGCATTACCACCTAACCTATCTCAAGTGCATAACGTGGTTCATGTTAGGCTACTTAGAAAATGCTCAGTGGATTCAAGACAGGTAGTTAATGCTTCAGTGGTACCCATTCAAGAAGACTTGACCTATGTAAAGAAACCCGTTCAAATACTTGATAGGCAAGTCAAGAAACTTTGAACTAAGTAGATTTTGATGGTTCAGATCCTTTGGTCTAAACATAGTGAAGATGAAGCTACTTGGGAAATGGAGCAGGATATGCTGAAAAGGTATCCTATGTTTTTCCAAAATTACAGCGGAATTTGAAGGACTAAATTCCAGAATGAAGGGAGAATGTTATGGCCCTACTAGTGGGAAGTGTGCTTGAAGTACTCAAAATTAAGTTTGGAACCTTAATTCCAGTTTACATAGCAAGAATAGAAAAGTTTAGCAAAATTCACTAAGTTCCAAGAAAGTTAAGGCACTAAATGAGGTTTAGGGGAAAAATAGTAATTTTGCATCCTGAGTGGACGGGTTAGGTCCCGAGTGGTTAAAATGAAGTTTTATAACTTCACTATCAACTTTAACCCAAACTTGATGAAATAAACAAGGCTTAATCAAGGATAGCTAAGGTTACCAAAAGATAGGGGCTTAAGTGTATCAAGTCTAATACTTTGGTGGCTTTTGTGTTAAGTAAGGGTTATAAGAGGGTAAAGAGAAGGGTGGCTTCCAAAAACCCGAGTTCATCCTCTCCACTCTCATTTTTCCATCCAATTGAGCTCAAAATCAAAGTTTATTGGTGAAAAGAGAAGCCATCATAAGTATATAGGCCATTGGGAGCTCATTTCAAGCTTGGTTTTAGAGCTTGGAAGCATGTTTTCTCCCATCTCCTATTTTTAGTACAAGGTAACCAATGTTTTCTTGATTGAATTCATGTTTATTGGTTAGTTAGGAGCTTGGTTTTTTGTTAGAAAGCAAGAATTTGATGTTGGGTGCCTATGTTTTGCTTGGAACATAGGTGGTGCTTTGGTGAACTTAATGGATTGGAAGAGTGCTTGATTCTTGCTTGTTACTTGGAGTTGAGGAAAGGGAGTTGTGTTTTTAAGTTCAATTAATTCTATTGGAATGAGTTTGATTGAAGAATTTGAGTAATTCTAGCAATAGCATTAGTTAGTGAATAAGGTTGAATCATGGTGGACTATGAGGTTTGTGATGATTGGAATGATCTTATAATGCATCATAGATTGCCTTGTGTTAGTTGGTTATGATCTATGCAACACGTTTTACATGTATGTGAAGTTTGGAGGCTAAGCAAGCATGTTTGATATGTTTGGTAAGTGTCCAAAGTTCATAGCAGCAAAATCTGTGAAAATTCTGTAGATTCGCAGATTGGCGATGTGTCGTCAGTTTGGTACCATTGTCCATGATGCATCACCAATACTAGAAATGTTGGCAGAATGTTAACAACTGTGGCGAACCGTCACCATAGGCAGGTTGGCTGAATTTTCCAAGTTTTGCTAGAAAGGTCGATGGGAGACCTAAAGGGGTTCTTAGGGTAGCTTAGGGTCTAAGCATTCTGGGCGTACACCAAGACTTCCAAAAGTCCTTCAAGACCTAGGATTTTTCTTGAGTTTTATAAATTTTTATCGTGGCTTGTTCCATAAGCAAGACAACTAATTTACTAAAGATCACAACTAAATACCACTAGCTTGGGTGGAAGGTTTAGAACCCTTGCGACCTAGCCATGCCGTTAGCCATGATGTTGTAAGGTGAAACCTTAGTGCACCTAGTCTACATGGTCTTTATGCCCTAGTCTACAATAGTCCCACCATAATTCCCCTGTACAACATAAACAGGAGAGGTTCAACTGGTGATTTATCACTAGTTAGGCTAGCAAGCTAAGCTTGCTAGAGGATAAGGCTATGCCTTATGGTTCAAGGACTAGGTGAGGAGAGGTCTCAAGGTACCTAGTTATATGTGCATATATATTAGGCCCTCAAGCTGTAAGAGCTCACAGTAGGTTACATATGTTATCATATGTGGAGTCCTTAGTAATTTTCTTGCAGGTACAATGAAGACCCTTATTAAGAATGTTTAAGTTCTCACTCCCTAGTTATGTTTTGCAGATTCTGAAGTTGTTGGGCTAGATAACCACTAAGGGTTATCGTGGCAGTAGCTTTTGTGCAAGTATTATACTTGAGAATCTTTATGATTCTAGCCTACGTAGGTAACTTGTTGGTCAAGTAACAGTACTAACTAGAGTCTTCCTTTGGCTGTAAAGCCTAGTAGCACTTGGACAAGGACTTTTGTGACTCACCACTGGGACTTGCATCCAAGGTAGGAGTTAGTTTAAGAAGATCACAGTTGAGGCTTGTATATATAGTACTCTTAGTTGCCTCCATTGTTTATGTTTTGAGGAGTCCTAGACTCTACGTTGCTCTTAGGTGAAGGCATTAGTGTACTTTATGTATGAATGCTCCCAGTTAGTTGTTATGTGCAGTAAACTCACATAAATGTTGATTTTGTATGCTTTGGCTATTTGAACTTATTTTCTATGGAAATCTCTTGGCCAAATCAATGTTTAATGATTTTTTTTAACCTAAGTCAAAGCATGAAGAGCATGCATCATGCATATTCTAAGTTAATCAACTAGCATCACGGAGTCTTAATTCACACGCATATACAACTAGCCAATTGTAATCCACCGTGAGACCAGCTCTCACTGGTCTCCTGGACAGGGGTCAAGGATGGCCGTGTCAGGATAGCCCCACAACTTTACCCTTTAACTTCAATAAAAAGCTTTGACACCTTAAGGTTTACATTAAGACATTTAGGTCTTTCATGCCTTTAGTGTTTCCTTTGTCCAAACTTGTCTTCCATGAGCAATTTGGTCCTCTAATAGCACTTTCATACCATTCATATCCTTCCGATAACTCTCCAAGGCTCTTTGTTCAAAGCTTTGCAATTAAGTACCCGAACTTCCAAAACCTTACAAAAAGGTCCATGAAAAGCAAGCAATCCTTAAGTCTTTTTTTGGGGGCCAAGTTACCAATTTGGAACACTTTTAAGGAGGTGTTTATTATACATTTTACCCCTCATACTTCAATCACTATGAAGAGAATTACACAATATATGACACGGCTGTCCTTGGCCCCTGCCCAGGAAGCCCTATGAGAACTAGTCTCACGGTGGTTGCAATTGGCTAGTTGTATATGTGTGTGGATTAAATCCCATGACATTAGTTGATTTCCTAGACTATGCAATATGCATGCTCTTTATGCTTTGACTTGGATTAATAAAAACATAAAGCATTAACTTCACCAAGTAATTTCATAAAAACAAGTACAACAGCCAAAGCATACAAAATCAACATTTGTGTGAGTTTACTACACATAACAACTCGTGAGAACATTCATACATAAAGTAGACCAATGCCCTCACCCAAGAGCAACCTTAGAGTCTAGGACTCTTCATAACATAGACTATGGAGACAACTAAGAGTACTATATAAATACAAGCCTCTACTGAGATCTTCTTGAACCAACTCCCACCTTGGATATACGTCCCAGTGGCAAGTTTCAAAGGCTTTGTCCAAGTGCTACTAGGCTCTACAGCCAAAGGAAGACTTAAGTTAGTACTGTTACTTAACTAACAAGTACCCATGTAGACTAGAATCATAGAGATTCTCAAATGCCATACCTGTATACACAAAAGAGCACTACCATGATAATCCTCAACGATTACCCAGTCAAACAACTTCAGTCTCTGCATAACATAACTAGGGAGTGAGAATTCAACATTCTCAGTAAGGGGTCTTCTGTGCACCTGCAAGAAAATTATTAGGACTCTACATATGATAACATATGTAACTTGTTGCGAGCTCACATAGGATGACGGTCTGATATATGCACATATAACTAGGCCTTTAAGACCTCTCCTCAAACTAGTCCTCCTCACGGGGCATCACTTCGTGCCTAGTGAGTTCTGATCACTAACTCGCTCCTAGTAAGCTGTAGCTTACTTGATGCAATCATGTAGCCTTCCCATAGTCATTATGTAGGGGAATTATGCTAGAATTTTGTGGACTAGGCCATAAGACCTCCATGTAGACTAGATGAACAAGGTTTCACATTGCAACCTCGTGGCTAACGGCATGCCTAGGTCGCTAAGGGTTCTAAACCTGTCACCTGAGCTAATGATACTTAGTTATGTTCATTTGCAACCTTGGAACCTTACAAAACTCAAGGAAACTCTTACCTCTTGTGGGACTTCTAGAAGTCTCGAAGTAGGCCTCGACTTGTAATTGGCGATGCATAGTAGGCCTTGACTTGTAATTGGCGACGCGTCGCCAATCTGGGTTTCTGTAGAAATTTCACGCATTTTGCTGCTATGAACTTTGGACACTTAGCAAACATAGTAAACATGCTTGGAAAGCCTCCAAATTTCACACACACATAGACCATGTTGCATAGAACATAACCAAACTATCACAAGCCAATCTATGATGCTCTATAACATCATGCAAATCCTCTCAATTTCGAAGTCCACCACAATTCAACCAAAACCTTTAACTAATGCTATTGCTAAAACCACTTGAATTCTTCAAGCAAACTCAAGTAAATAGTATTAATTGAACTTGAAAACATAACTCCCTTACCTCAACTCCAAGCAACAAGCAAGAATCAAGCTCTTTTCCAATCAACCAAGCTCACCAAAGTTTTACACAAGTCCCAATCAAAAACAAAGGCACCAATCACCAAAACTTCACTCTCTAACCAAAACCCAAGCTCCAAACCAAGCAAATAACATGAATTCAATCAAGAACACATTAATTACCTCGGTCAAAAATAGGGGATATGAGAAATCACTCTTCCAAGCTCCAAAATCATGGTTTAAGGCTTGAAATGAGCTCCTCTTAGCTTGTGTACCTTGATAGCTTCTTGTTCCACAAAGAAAACCTAGATTCCAAGGAGAATTTGATAGCAAAATGAAGGTGAGAAGGTTGGAAACGAGATTATGGCAGCCATAGCCTCACTTTCCCTTTTTAAACCCTCACTTAACCCCAAAGCCATCAAAGTATTAAGCATGTTACAAATAAACCCCCCATCTTTTGTAACTTAGTGATTCTTGATTAAATTCTTGTGTATTCTTCAAGTTTGGGTTCAGGTTGAAAGTTAAATTATAAAAACTCATTTTAAAACACTTGGGACTCATCCCGGCTCTTCAGGATGCAAAATTATCATTTTCCCCCTAAACCTCATTTAATGCCTTATCTTTCTCGGAACTTAGTGAACTTTGCTAAACTTATATATTCTTGCTATGTAAACTTGAATTAAGGTTCTAAACTTAATTTAGAACACTTTACCTTCCTTAAACATGCTTTCTACTAGAAGGGCCGTAACAATATAATAGTTTTTTTTACCATTATGCCACACTTGTAATTCGCCCATTTTTGTGAGGTGGTAACAATCTTTGCCGTGAAGCAAGGGAGTGATAAACTTTGACTGTGCATTGACTTTTAGAATATTAATGATGCTTGTCCAAAGGACTCATATCCTTGCCATCAATTGATTAATTGGTAGACTCTACTACTAAATATGGCTTACTTTACTTGTTAGCCACTCTAGGGTAGTCCAGTTATGGTGCCAAAGTTGTGCATTTAAACCCCCCGGGCTTGGTATGTCCTATAGCCCATCAAAACAATACCCTTAGTGTACATACTCAAGTGGCCCTCTTGGGCACTACGTAAACACACGCAAATTGGTGCAAGCATTACACACATATTCACATTTTATTCACACTATGGCAGCAAGGAAGGAAAACACTAGTACAAGTCTTAATCTTGGCTACCACACATTATGAAATCTTACTAGATTCATGTGTCCAGCCACTACAACCGAATCTTCGTCCAAAAAAATTTAATAGTCTAGCCATGTACCCCTATGTTCTCTTGTTCCCATTATTAATTAAAGTCTGTAAAAAAACCAAGGAAATTGGTTTTACATCAATAGCCCATCGAAGGACCATGTTATGGATTTTTTAAGTTGGTTACAAAATTCTGACCAAATGAACAGTAACTTAAACAAATTTGAAACATCATATCTTTGGATACAAGCTCCAAACGAAGAAATTAGAAAGCCCTCCAAACATCTAGATGTGCTCCAGGTGTGGTCAAAATTTCATACCAAGATTCATTCTACATAGGGAGTTATAGCACTTAGAGTGCAGGGTGGAAATTCTGGTCACTTTATGACCATTTTGCCCATAAAAATTTTTTTAAGCACGCAACACTTCATTCACAAGGGGTAAGCCCCTCAAAGCTATTCCATACATGTCCAAGACACCTAGGAATTTTATTCCCTTGCAACTAGCCAATTTACATAGCCAATACAAAATTTACAAATAACTAATCCATCTTGAAGACTTAGGCAGCCTGTGCATACCATCCACATGCATAGCAATATAGCCCATAATTGTTCACATACTTGTTCAAAATTTACATGCCTTACATGTAAATACATCCATGCACTATATAATTTTATTAACTTAGGTAAAACATGCTCCCTACTTAGAGGAGAGCTTTAGACACAATGCACTCCAAAAACAAGATGCTGGACAGCTGCTGCATAGTACAGTAATCACCATCACTAAAACTACCAAACGTACTCCTAAAATCACGAAAAACTCCAGATGAAAAATAGATACATGGATGTTTAAGTACCTAAAATTTTATACCAAAATTCAAATGAAAAAGGTCAATTTGAATGAGATTTATCCGCATGACTTGAAATGGACAGATTTGAAGGGAGGCAAGTTTCACTAGGAAACTTAGTAAGGAGCACAATTTAGTGCTTAAGGTCAAATTAGCCTTGATATTACCTGATTTCAAAGACATTAGAACAAAAGGAATATAATGCATATATAAAAAAAAAAGCAACCAAATGTAGCAGCCAAACATAAACAACAAACACATGTATGCGACAGCAACAAATATCATTGGTTATTCTGTAAAACATGAAATAAACATATGCAATTCACTATGGAACCCTTCCTCAAGCTTAAGCTTGGTATTAAGAGATTTTTAGCACTAGTTAGCATAACTTTGGGCTCTAGAAACCCCAATTTTGTCTGGCATCACTGTGCACTTCACACTAAGGCCAAAACTTCACTAAGCACACCTCCCCTTACTAAGCTCGGTTCATTAAGCACTTGGTTGTCTTCTAAACTTAGCCCTAGCCCCATGGATATTTGAATCATATAGCAAATAGTCCATGAGAGCAAGAGAACTCCTTACCTTGTTGGTAGGCCAAAATTGAGCTTGATTCTAGGTGCATACAAGTAGTAGCACTAGTATGCCTCTAATTATGTTTTTTTGACTTCAATTTCAAATAATTGCAAGATTGGAGTTATGGTGGCTATGGAGGAAGTGTGGAGGTGAGGAGGCTGCACTTCTTTGCAGCTATAGGAGGCTAAATGTGAGAGATAAGGATAGAGATGGCCACTTATATGGACTTAAGTGCACAAACACAATTAAACCATCCTTAACCATGCTTTATGTCATTTTCCTTGCTACAAGACCATGGTTTCTTAGTCTTAATTTCTTGGCCCATATTTGACTTCCCTACCATGCCTTAGCCCCCCTTCCCTTGAGTGGGATAACCCCAATATGTCTCTATTTGACTTAAGCCAAGGATATAACATCCAAAGGCCTACACTAGGACACTTAGGTCCTTAAAGCCTTTTGTGTTTTCTTTGTTCAAACTTCTCTTCCACAAGCAATTTGGTCCTCCAATAGTACCTTCATACCCTCCATATCTTTATCATACTTCTCCCTAGCTCTCTTTTGAGAGTTTTACAACTGAGTACCTAAATTTCCAAAAGCTTATAAAAACAGTCCATAGGTTGCTTGACAAACAAGCAATCCTTAAGGCTTTTCTTATGGGGCCAGGTTACGAACTTGAAACACTTTTAAGGAGGTGTTGATCATACCTTTTATCCCTCAAACTTCAATCACTATAGTGAGAATTACACAATATAGCGCTTCTTTTTACCACTATGCCGCACTTTATATTTCTCCCATTTTTGTAAGGTAGTAACAATCCTTCTCCCCTTAAGCATTTTGGTCCTCCAAAATCGCCTTTAGCTTCTAGTAATCTATAAGGTACCTTTCCATGAGGTTTTTCTCAGTTTCCCAGGTTGATTCCCATTTAGAGTGGTGTCATGACTAAACTTTAACCATGGGAATATCCTTGTTCTGTAACCTTCTTATATCCTTCATGAAGATAGCTTTAGGTTTCTCTTCATATGTCAAGTTAGGTTCCAACTATATGTCTTCCACTGCAATAGCATGCTTGGTGTCCAATAGACATTACTTAAGCTTATGGATGTGAAAAACATTATGAACACTTGACAAGCTTAGTGGTAGAGCGAACCTATATGCTACCTTGCCGACTCTGTCCAAGATTTCATAAGGACCTATATATCTTGGAGCTAACTTGGTTCTTCTTCCAAATCTGACAATGCCATTTGTTGGTGTAACTTTTAGCCAAACATTGTCACCAACCTCAAATTCCAAGTCTCTTCTCCTCTTAGTCACATAGGCTATGGTCCTTTCATTGGTTGCCTTTAATTTCTCTTGAATCTTCTTGATCTTGGTAGTAGTCTCTATTAAGCGCATAACTTAGCAATTAAAGTTATTGACTTTTTGCCAACTTTGACCACTAATTTGTTTCATTTCTTCCTTTCTCTTTCAATTTTTATTGCTTTGCTTTGCTTCCTACAGGCAGTACTATATTGCAGATGTGTCAGTTTTGAGTGGTATCGAGCGATATGGAATTTGGGTGTGAAAAATTCAAGCTGAAGCAAAAGGCACTAGCGATGGTGATGCATCTCCAACGTAATGAGCAGTCTGCCAATTTTCTACATCTAGCGATACGTCACCACTCACTCCCCTATCTTGCTTGAACCTCATATTTTTATGGTCACCCATATTTTCCCAATTGGTGAGCTATCCTTGGAGGATGGGTTTCTATGATTTTAGGGTTTATGAGTTAAACCAAGTCAAAGGAAGAGACCTTTGGTACAAATAGAAAGAGGAAAGAAGAAGCCCATGTTCAACTTTTGATGCTCTTATTCTCATCTCTTGTTTTGAGAGCCACCATTAGAGTAAGGCTTTAGGCTTAGAGAAGGAAACTAGGAGCCAAGGAGACTTAAGCCACTAGGATCCATCTTGGGTTTCCTTTTCTCCTCTTCGTATTTTGTTTTTTGTCATGGATTTTTTTATTATGGGTTTTATATTGGAAGAAAGCATGGATCATGAGTAGATCTTACCACTCTCAGAGCTTAAATATGGTGAGACTTTTTAATGTGTCAATCTCCCAGGAGTTATGCATGTTCTGTAGGCCATCAAAACAATGCTCACTATATTACCCAAGTGGCCTTCTTGGTCGTTACGCAAATATATGTATACTAGTCAAACCATAACACACATATTTACATTTATGTACACTATGGTAGTTAAGAAGGAAAACACTAGCACAATTCTTAGTTTTGGCT
Source organism: Aquilaria sinensis (assembly GCA_005392925.1). Classification (NCBI taxonomy): domain Eukaryota; kingdom Viridiplantae; phylum Streptophyta; class Magnoliopsida; order Malvales; family Thymelaeaceae; genus Aquilaria; species Aquilaria sinensis. The sequence goes on from SMDT01000824.1 coordinate 57,216, forward strand.
TCCACACACTAGGCAATCTTGTTAAGTTCTAGTGACCAGCCACTACACCTGTAACTTCAACTAATAAACTACGTCAATCTAGCCATACAACCCCCCTATTTGCTTTGTTCCATTATCAAGTAGAGACTTCGAGCAAACCAATAAATTTTGTTTTACATCAAAAGCCCACCTATGGACCAAGTTATGGATTTTTGAAGTTGGTTACCAAATTCTGACTAAAAACTAGTAAATTAGCCAACTTTAGAAGGTCATATCTTTGGATACAGGGCTCCAAATTTCAAAATTCCAGATTCAAGTTCAACCCCTGTATGTGCTATTGGAGTGGTCAAAATTGTTAGTGTTGTGCCCAAAAGCCAATCATGAGATGATTGTATTTTTTGCACATTGAGTCATGATATTTTCTTAAGGCATTAATCCAACAATTATGTTTGTTGTTTTGTTTCTGCATAACTTAACAAACATAATTGTAACCCTAGAATAATGAAATTCTTAAACGTCCCTAGTCTAGTATTATTGTGGAACGGGTTGCAATAATATATAATGACTAGTATATGTGGAGACTAATATGAGATATGTAGTCTGCATATGGGTACAAGTTGGAGAACTTGTGTGCTGGACCGACCCACCATGAGCACACTACATGGATCGTTATATGAGTGTCATAAGTGATTCTCATAGTGATCATGGTATATGTAGTCCTTCGACCTAAGATCATCAAGGTTCCCTACATGTGAGTCACATACTTTGATACTTTCCTTTGTTGCTCGTAACTAAGCGAACTTGAAGGAGGTCATTGGGTATGTCACATATCATGCAGAGGGATTTGTATGATCAAGATGGGATTTGTCCCTCCAATGTAATGGGAGTGATATCTTCGGGCCCCTTGATAGAGTGAGACTTAGAAAAATGCATGGCCATGCTCGGATGAGTTGATATACGATATCAATGTCATCAGTTTAAGTTGGTCTACTCGGTAATCAAGAAACCAAAGATTGGGCTATACGAGAGTGACACATTCCATGTCTCATGCTTAGTCTTGATATCTTGGACAAAGGGACAATGGCATATATCGGTGATGATCATAAAGGTTTAGTCGAATCATCGACAATCTTGTCACTTGGGTAGCAATGATGTGTTGCTAGACACCGCTCATTGCTTATGATCATAAATGTGATTTATGATCATTGCCAACGTGGTAAGAGCCTATTGGGTCACACACATAGAGCTATTTGGATCATTAGAGTGCATGGGCTAATAATTTGGGTTTTGGTTTCACAATAATTTCATATTAATAATGGGCCCAATAGTTGAGCCATTATTAAGCCCGAAATTAAAGCCTAATTGGATTAGGGCTTTGAAACCCATTAGGCCTGGAAGTTGAGTCTCACTATAAATACAACTTTTAGTGAGAAATTCGCAGGTCTCCTTGCCCTAGCCTCCCAAAAAGGACAGCCGCACTCTTCTCTTGCAATTCCTTGGAGGACGCAAGCTAGCACTGCGAGCGCAAGAGAAACGCATCTGCCGGGACGTGGTGGAAGCGTGGTGATCCCGAGAGGCTCGTGTGGATACCATAGAGAGCCTGAACACGTCAACTGTTCAGGTTTTGTGATTCGACTCTACAGTTGAGTGAGAGATCTCAACCGAAAATTAGGTATGAAAATTTTTGAACACCCGGTTTACCCCGTTTCACTTGGATCCTGGAGGGTTTCGGTTAAATTCCGCTGCGCTGTTTGGCTCCCGAAACCCAACAGTGGTATCAGAGCTACTGGTGAAACCCTAAATCGGGATTGAGTGTTGAATCGCATGATGTTATGTGTTCGGTTGCTTTTCGGCCATGATTAATTAGATTGATTCATGATGCATGAAACCGGAACTCGTAATGAACATATGACATATATGAAGAAATGACACTAATTGGTTAATGAGATTAACCCGAAATTGATTGGTATGAGATACCTATATGGATTAGGATTCTTGCAATAATTGCAAAAACCCTACCTTGGTTCGAATTCGGCCTGTTCGGGCACCGAAAGTAAGGTATTTTTGGTGGCTTGAATGAAGGAGTCTCGGGGGCCTACTTGCTCGAAATAGAAGATTTCGGGCAAAGCAATTGTAAGACAATTTTTTGCGCCGGGGGAGCACTGCCCCCTCACAACCCCAGCAAGGGCGGCCCCCCTTGACCTTGTCCGCTGATCGATCAGCGGAACCATAGCTCGCTGACTGGCCAGCGGGACCACCGTATGCGAAGCGCCACATAAATAAAAACTGGTTAATCAACGTGCGTCAATTGGCATGCATTTTTGTTGAATGAGATTTGACATATGCTGATTGGTGGTTGAAGCATGGTGCATGGTTATAGCCCTTGATTGGTTGTACTTGTAAATACGGCCTGCGAGTCGTGCCTTCTCTTGTTACTCTCATTGTACATTCTCTTCTCACCTTACTCCCCTCGAATGTAACTCGAGGTTTCTATTATTGATGTAATGGTGGGATCATCCAGGTGGTATGGGATCATCCAAGGTGGTATGTCCAAGGAGGTGACAACAAAAGGGCAACCAAGAAAGGAAGAGAAGGAGCTTGTGAAGACCCTTTTCTTTTCTTAGGCTTTTATGATATTCTCATTGGCTTGAGAATATCGCATAGTTTGGGCTATAACCATGTCACCTTTAATTTCTTATAAGCATGTGATGCATGTTTTATATTTGTATGTGATGCATGTATAAGACAACCGGAGATAACAAATTGGTGAGATCAAAAGAAAAATCCCTCAAACAAATATTAAGTCATTAAATGTGATGCCTTCCAAATGTTGGCACTCGTCAAGACTTTGATCAACATTAGGTGGGTTTGCCAAAGCAAAGCACCTATGTTCATCTTGGTAAGGCGCGATGGGATAATAGTGATATCCAAACTGCTAACTTTGGGTTCGACTTAACTAAGTCATCCTAATAGGATTAGGGACTTAGAGGCATAGAGTTGGGCTTAAGTTCATGAGATGAGCTTGGACAAGTGTTGTTCACCCAACTATCCAAGAGTTGCATGAGATGCAATTGGCAAGGATAACCGGCACAAAACACATCGACACTTTCGTTGCGATCACCCAACTATCCAAGAGTTGCATAAGATGCAATTGGCAAGGAGTTGCCTGCTGCCACTACCTAAATAGCTGTAACTTGAGAGAAAAGCCAAAGCTGACTCAGGTTGTGGTCAAATATGGATCTTGGCCCACTAGAATACCTTAGCGCCGAGGTGTTCCGAAATAATATCGAGGGTTATTATTTTGAGGAAAATAGTGGGAGTATCATTTAATAAAGTCCTTATTAAATGAATTAAAATACATGACTCTTACACTGCATATTTACTGTTGTAGATAACCATGGCACAAAACACATCAACACTTTTGTTGCGACCAATCCTTGAGAAGGAAAAACTGAATGGGACCAACTTTCTCAAATGGTACCGAAACTTGAGGATAGTCCTCAAACAAGAGAGAAAGCTTATGTCCTAGAGCAGCCCATTCCGAATGAGCCAACTGCCACTACTCCAAGAGCTGAAAGGGATGCTCACAAAAGGCATTCTGATGATGCTTTGGATGTTGCATGCTTCATGCTTATTACCATGGAATCTGAGCTTCAGAAGCAACATGAGAACATGGGGGCGTTCGATATGATCGAACATCTCAAAATGCTTTTCCAAGAGCAAGCTAGGCATGAGAGGTTTGAGACCTCTAAGGCATTGTTTCAGTGCAAGATGTCTGAGGGAAGTCCCGTGGGTCCTCATGTGCTCAAGATGATTGGGTACATTGAGAATCTTGAGAATTTGGGATTTGCTCTTCAGAAAGAGTTGGCTATTGATGTAGTCTTGCAATCGTTGCCTGAAAGCTACAGTCAGTTCGTCATGAACTATAACATGAACGACCTTGACAAGTCCCTCCCTGAATTGCTCAACATGTTGAGAACTGCTGAGCAAAACCTTAAGAAGGCTAAGCCCATTTTGATGGTTCAAAAGGGCAAGGGAAAGGGAAAAGCCAACAAGAAGAAGGATAAAGCTAATGGAAAGTCCAATGCTAATTCTTCTTCAGCTGCACTGAAACCAAAGGGTGGTGTGGCAAAGGAAGGGGAGTGCTTCCATTGTAAGCAACCTGGACACTGGAAGCGCAACTGCAAGCTCTATCTTGAAGAACTTGCTAAGGAAAAGGGAAGTAAGACTTCCACTTCAGGTATTTTTGTTATAGAGGCTAACTTTTCTACTTCCTCATCTTGGGTATTGGATACTGGATGTGGATCTCACATTTGTGCAAATGTGCAGGATCTAAGTAGAAGTAGAAGATTGGCCCGAGGTGAAGTGGACCTACGTGTTGGAAATGGAGCAAGGGTTGCTGCCTTAGCCGTAGGGACTTATGTTCTCACTTTACCTAGTGGATTAGTTTTAGAATTAGACAACTGCTACTTTGTGCCTACTATTAGTAGAAATTTGATTTCTGTTTCTTGTTTGGACAAGAAAGGTTTTTCATTTATAATAAAGGACAAATGTTGTTCTATTTATTTGAATGAAATCTTTTATGGTAGTGCTCAACTTAGCAATGGGTTGTATGTTCTAGACCTCGAAGATCCAATCTATAATGTGAATACCAAGAAGGTCAGATTAAATGATTCAAACCCGACCTATCTCTGGCACTGTCGCTTGGGCCATATAAATGAGACCCGCATATCCAAGCTCCATAAGGATGGACTCTTGGACTCATTTGATTTTGAATCATATGAGACATGTGAGTCATGTTTGTTGGGCAAGATGACCAAAGCCCCATTCACAGGGCAAAGTGAAAGGGCTAATGACTTACTAGGACTCATACATAGTGATGTATGTGGCCCTATGTCTACACAAGCTAGAGGAGGTTTCCAATACTTCATTACTTTCACTGATGACTTTAGCAGATATGGCTATGTGTATCTTATGAGACACAAGTCAGAATCCTTTGAAAAGTTCAAAGAATTCAAGAATGAAGTAGAGAATCAACTCGGGAAGAGTATCAAAGTGCTTCGATCAGATCGAGGTGGAGAGTACTTGGATCGAGAATTCCTTGACTATCTGAAGGAGTGTGGTATAGTATCACAACTCACTCCACCAGGTACACCTCAATGGAATGGTGTATCTGAAAGGAGAAATCGAACTCTGTTAGACATGGTTCGCTCTATGATGAGTCAAGCTGACCTTCCAAACTCCTTTTGGGGACATGCTCTAGAGACAGCCGCTTTTACACTAAACCGAGTTCCATCTAAATCGGTTCAAAAGACACCATATGAGATATGGAGTGGGAGGCATCCCAATTTGTCTTTTATGAAGATTATGTGAAACGTCAATCCTCTGACAAACTAGGGCCCAAATCTCAAAAATGCCTTTTTGTTGGGTATCGCAAAGAAACAAAGGGTTACTATTTCTACAATCCTTCTGAGCAAAAAGTGTTTGTTGCTCGAACTGGTGTCTTTTTGGACAAAGTGTTTATCTCTAAAGAAACTAGTGGGAAGAAAGTAGAACTTGAAGAAATTCAAGAACAACAAGGAGACATCAAACCTGAAATGGAACTTGAACAGACACCATAAGATGTTGTGGTTCAAGAGTCCATTCCTGTAGCACAGAGCCCACATAGGTCTGGTAGGATTCGGCATGAGCCTGATAGATATGGATTTCTCATGACTCACACCGGTGATGTGATGCTCATGGATCAGGATGAGCCCACAACCTACCAACAAGCTATGTCAGGGCCTGACTCTGAGAAGTGGCTAGTGGCCATGAAATCCGAGATGGAATCCATGTATGAAAACCAAGTATGGACTTTGGTTGACCCACCTGAAGGGGTAAAACCCATAGGGTGCAAATGGGTTTTCAAGAAGAAAACTGACATGGATGGTAATGTGATTACCTTTAAGGGACGATTGGTTGCAAAAGGTTTCAAGCAAATTCATGGTATTGACTATGATGAAACTTTTTCACCAGTTGCTATGCTTAAATCCATCCGAATTTTGTTTGCTATTGCTGCACACTATGATTATGAGATATGGCAAATGGATGTCAAAACTGCATTCCTAAATGGAAAGCTACTTGAGGATGTGTACATGACACAACCTGAGGGTTTTGTCACTCCTGAGAATGCCAATAAAGTGTGCAAGTTGCAAAGGTCCATTTATGGACTAAAGCAAGCTTCTCGAAGTTGGAATCTTCATTTTGATGAAGCAATCAAAGAGTTTGGTTTTATCAAAAATGAAGATGAACCTTGTGTCTACAAGAAGGTTAGTGGGAGCGCTATTGTCTTCTTGGTGTTGTATGTAGATGACATACTACTCATCGGGAATGACATTCCTGAGCTACAGTCTATGAAGACTTGGCTAGGGAAATGTTTCTCTATGAAGGACTTGGGTGAAGCAGCCTATGTGTTAGGCATCAGGATCTATAGAGATAGATCTAGAAAGCTTCTTGGCCTAAGTCAAAGTACATACATTGACAAGGTGCTAAAGAGGTTTAGCATGCAAGATTCCAAGAAAGGATTCTTGCCCATGTCACATGGTATAACTCTTTCTAGATCTCAGTGTCCGAGTACACCCGAGGAGAGAGAGCGCATGAGTAAGATTCCATATGCTTCAGCAATTGGATCTATCATGTATGCCATGATATGTACTCGTCCCGATGTCTCATATGCCTTAAGCATGACGAGTAGGTACCAATCGAACCCCGGTGAGAGTCACTGGACAGCTGTTAAGAACATCCTTAAGTACTTACGAAGGACTAAGGATGCATTCTTGGTCTTTGGAGGTGAAGATGAGCTCGTTGTAAGGGGTTACACCGATGCAAGCTTCCAATCCGATAAGGATGATTTTAGATCGCAATCTGGTTATGTGTTTTGTATTGGTGGTGGTGCTGTGAGCTGGAAGAGTTCAAAGCAAGAGACAGTAGCTGACTCTACAACAGAATCTGAGTACATTGCCGCCTCTGATGCTGCGAAGGAGGCAGTTTGGATCAAGAAGTTCATCACTGAACTTGGAGTGGTTCCAAGCATTGCCGACCCGATAGAGCTCTATTGTGACAACAATGGAGCAATCGCACAGGCTAAGGAACCTCGATCTCACCAGCGATCCAAACACATACTCCGACGCTATCATCTCATCAGGGAGATCATCGAGAGGGGTGATGTAAGGATATGCAGGACTTCGACAGACAGCAACATTGCTGATCCACTGACAAAGCCCCTTACGCAGCAGAAGCATGATAGCCATTCTAGGTCCATCGGTATTAGATACATGGATGATTGGCTTTTGTGCAAGTGGGAGATTGTTAGTGTTGTGCCCAAAAGCCAATCATGAGATGATTGTATTTTTTGCACATTGAGTCATGATATTTTATTAAGGCATTAATCCAGCAATTATGTTTGTTGTTTTGTTTCTGCGTAACTTAACAAATATAATTGTAACCCTAGAATAATGATATTCTTAAATGTCCCTAGTCTAGTATTATTGTGGAACGGGTTGCAATAATATATAACGACTAGCAGATGTGGAGACTAATATGAGATATGTAGTCTGCATATGGGTACAAGTTGGAGAACTTGTGTACTAGACTGACCCACCTTGAGAACACTACATGGATCGTTATATGAGTGTCATAAGTGATTCCCATAGTGATCATGGTATATGTAGTCCTTCGACCTAAGATCATCAAGGTTCCCTACATGTGAGTCACATACTCTGATACTTTCCTTTGTTGCTCGTAATTGAGTGAACTTGAAGGAGGTCATTGGGTATGTCACATATCATGTAGAGGGATTTATATGATCAAGATGGGATTTGTCCCTCCTATTTCTTCAACACTTGGGAAAGTCATTCCCCTAAATTTAGAGGCATTCCATAAACGTTAAACATAATTTTCTTTGGAACAGTTAATGAGTTGCAAAATGGACAGAATTGAACATTCAACCTCAAACATCACATTATTGCTTCATATATCATCCATACACCATCTGTAGTGTATTTGTGTTGGGTTTCGGGAGCCAAACAGCACAGCGGAATTTAACCAAAACCCTCCAGGATCCAAGTGAAACAGGGTAAACCGGGTGTTCAAAAATTTTCATACCTAATTTTCGGTTGAGATCTCTCACTCAACTGTAGAGTCGAATCACAAAACCTGAATAGTTGACGTGTTCAAGCTCTCTATGGTATCCACACGAGCCTCTCGGGATCACCACGCTTCCACCACATCCCGGCAGATGCGTTTCTCTTGCGCTCGCAGTGCTAGCTTGCGTCCTCCAAGGAATTGCAAGAGAAGAGTGCGGCTGTCCTTTTGGGAGGCTAGGGCAAGGAGACCTACGAATTTCTCACTTAAAAGTTGTATTTATAGTGAGACTCAACTTCCAGGCCTAATGGGTTTCAAAGCCCTAATCCAATTAGGATTTAATTTCAGGCTTAATAATGGCTCAACTCTTGGGCCCATTATTAATACGAAATTATAGTGAAACCATAACCCAAATAATTAGTCCATGCACTCTAATGATCCAAATTGCTCTATGTGTGCGACCCAATAGGCTCTTATCACGTTGGCAATGATCATAAATCACATTTATGATCATAAGCAATGAGTGGTGTCTAGCAACACATCATTGCTACCTAAGTGACAAGATTGTCGCTTATTCGACTATACCTTTATGATGATCACCGATATATGCCATTGTCCCTTTGTCCAAGATATCAAGACTAAGCACGAGACATGGAATGTGTCACTCTCGTATAGCCCAATCTTTGGTTTCTTGATTACCGAGTAGACTAACTTAAACTGATGACAATGATATCACATGTCAACTCATCCGAGCATGGCCATGCATTTTCTAAGTCTCACTCTATCAAGGGGCCCGAAGATATCGCTCCCATTACATAGGAGGGACAAATCCCATCTTGATCATACAAATCCCTCCGCATGATATGTGACATACCCAATGACCTCCTTCAAGTTCACTCAGTTACGAGCAACAAAGGAAAGTATCAAAGTATGTGACTCACATGTAGGGAACCTTGATGATCTTAGGTCGAAGGACTACATATACCCTGATCATTATAGGAATCACTTATGACACTCATATAACAATCCATGTAGTGTTCTCATGGTGGGTCGGTCCAGTACACAAGTTCTCCAACTTGTACCCATATGTAGACTACATATCTCATATTAGTCTCCACATATGCTAGTTGTTATGTATTATTGCAACCCGCTCCACAATAATACTAGACCAGGGACTTTTAAGAATATCATTATTCTAGGGTTACAATTATGTTTGTTAAGTTACGCAAGAACAAAACAACAAACATAATTGCTGGATTAATGCCTTAATAAAATATCATGACTCAATGTGAAAAAATACAATCATCTCATGATTGGCTTTTGGGCACAACACTAACAATTTGCATGCATAGATGCATCATAAATATGTCCTAGCTTACTTGGGTATGTACACTACCTTCTTGGAGAGCCTTACAAACACAATGCACTCAAGAAACTTTAAAAGGCAGCTGCTGCGTAAGGCAAAAAGTACCAACACTAAAATTAGCAAATGTGCTTTAAAAATCATGAAATGCTGCAGTTTAATACTAGACAGATTGAAGTTCATGTACCTGAAGTTTCATAGGAAAATTCAAACTAGAACTATTAGTATGAACTTTCTCTTTCAGGTGTTCTTTTTGCTATGAAATCTGAAAACCCAAACAGAACCAAAATTAGGGTTTCTTGCACTCTTTGATGTCTTCTTTGCTTTCTCTTGCTTCCTCTTATTTTCTTAAGGTATGGTGGCAATGGAGGATGATGGAAAAGCTCAAGGAATGGGTCTTAGCTGTTGGAGGCCAAAATTTAAGGAAAATGGCAATGAAATGAAGATATTTCTTCATTTATACATCATTTTGACCAAGGTGGTATATATGCAAATTGTTGAAAATTTGGCCAACACTTGGACAGATTATTTCTAGGCATTTTGGTTGGGAAAATGATAGATTTTGGCCTTTCTAACCTTGTCAAAAATCATTTTGACTTTAGGCAAAAATGTGGACACTTAAGCACCTTAGTTGGCATTATGCCATAATTGATCAACATTACCTTTTTAAGCATTTTGGTCCCCAACAATATCCTTAATTCAATCCATGTTCTTTCCATAGTCATCTTTAGAAATTTGTGCAATTGAGTACCCAACTTTTGTAACCTTACAATATAGTCCATAGGTTACTTGAAAATTAGGCGATGTGCCAATGCTTTCTTAAGGAAAAAATTATCATTATTTTTGCCACTTAAGGGGGTGTACATTGAATACTTTACACTTCATAAATCTTGCACTCTAATGAAAATTAAAGCATATAAGTTTAAGTCCTTATGTTGTAATTTTTTTCATTTTGTGAACGTGTAACATCTTTGTATCTCTCTAGGATGAAACCACTATTACTTGTTATCTAATGGTTATTTGATACTCTTTTGTGGATGTTTATCTCTTTGTGTTTCCTATTCTTTAGCCTAACGCTTGTGTGATTGATTGGGCTCTTCACACACTCACTAGTCCCACTTGGTTCTTAAGAGAGAAAAAAATGGGATAAAAAATGGGAGTATGGAATAATGGGTATTGTTGATTAGAGATAATCTACAATTCCATTAGGTGTTCGAAAGGGATTATTAGCTTCACCCATCTAGGATTAATCATGAGATTGATAAATGCTTTGTTTGATTCTAGGTGAGCAAAGACTTAACTTGAGAAAGTGAGTTTTTGAATTTTAGGTCTTTACACCACATAAAGGGTAAATGTTCTAGGTTGCAACTAGCTTGGATAACAAGTAATAGGGTGGATCCCTAAAGAAATGACCTTCCCCCTTTATCCTCTTTTGTTTAAATTCCATTAGTAACTTGGTGCTTTTATTTAGCTACCCACCTTAGAGTTGACTAGGCAATTAGTGGGGTCTTTTGTTCTTGTCCTCTACACCTTAATGACTCACTCATTCATTTGGTCTTAGGTTTTACTTGTCACTTTTACCTTAATAGTTCAAGTAATTTAGGTAACTAATGCTCATTTCTTGGTAAGATCACATTATCCCTTGGGACGATACTCTTCATCGTCTTTGCACGTAAAAAAATTTAGTCATACGCTTACGAGTGATAAAGGGTTACAAATGTTAAAGTCTTGTATTTCACAACAGCCTCCTCAATGTTTTCAGGACCCAACTCTAACCTGTCTGAGGCTTCCACCCAATAGTGGGGTGTCATGCACCTTCTTCCACATAATGTTTCATAAGCTGCCATGCCAATGGTGCTATGATAACAATTGGTAAAGGAAAATTCCACCAATGGAAAATGTTGGTCCCATTCACCCGTGAAATCCAACATATTGCTCCTGAGCATGTCCTCCAGTATCTGTATCATCCTTTTAGATTGCTCATCAGTCTGGTGTTGATAAGCAGTACTAAGGTGGATTTTACTACCTTCAAAAACCAAGCTATAAATCTTGGATCTCTATCAGATACAATGGAATTTGGTATTCCATGTAGCCTCACTATCTTTTGGATATACATTTGATCCAACTTCTATGGAGAATCTGTGAGTTTTGTAGGTAAGAAGTGGGCACATTTGGTTAGGCTATCCTCAACGACACAGATTGTATCATGCCTTAATCTAGTCATAAGCAACCCAGTCAATAAGTCCATGGTTATGTTACCCCACTTCCTATAGGTAGAGTCTGGAAGGTACCAACTGGTTTTTGGGCTCTACCTTTACCCTTTGGCATGTGGCACATTTGGAGACATAAGTAGCTATATCTTTCCTCATGTTTGGCCACCAGAAGTGGGTTTTCAAGTCTTTATACATTTTCTCACTTCCTGGATGTATGTTAAACTTCCTTGTGTGAGCTTCTTCAAGTATTTCATTCCTGAGCTTTGGTCCTTTAGGTACATAAATTCAGTCCTTAAAGTACAGTAAACCTTTTTCCTCTCTTGTAATCTTTTTCAATTCAAGTTCTGTCAATGTGTAGATTGTCAATGTGTAGATTTGAGCTTCCTCTCACTTTTTCCACTTATCCCATAGGCATAGTGGACTATTATGCTCATCATGATCAACTATGGATCCTCCTTTTAAAAGACCTGTGTACTTCCTGCTCAAGGCATCTGCTACCAAAATGCCTTTGCCCTCTGTGTACTCAAAACTGCAGTCATAATCCTTAATGTACTCTAGCCATCTCCTTTTCTGTATGTTCAACTTTTTCTCAGTGAACAAGCACTTTATGTTACCACCTCACTAAAATGGGAGAATTACAAGTGTGGCATAATGGTCAAAAAGCCATTATATTGCGTAATTCTCTTCATAGTGATTGAAGTGTGAGGGGTAAAAGGTATAATGAACACCTCCTTAAAGGTGTTCCAGGTTGATAACTTGGCCCTCAAGAAAAGCCTTAAGAACCGTTTGTTTTCAAGCAACCTATGGAATTTTTTGTAAGATTTTGGAAATTCGGGTACTCAATTGTAAAAATTTTATGAAAGAGATTTGGAGAGTTATGGGAAGGATATCAATGGTATGAAAGTGCTATTAGAGGATGAAATTGGTCATCGAAGACAAGTTTGGACAAAGGAAATAGTAAAGGCATTAAGGACCTAAATGTGCTAGTGTAAACCTTAAGGTGTTCAACCTTTTGACTTAAGTCAAAGTGTGAGATTATGGAGTTATCCCACCATAGGGGAGGCAGCCAAGGCTTGATAAATAGGTCAAAAATTTTGGGCACAAGTGTACCAATGACTTTAAGACAAAGAAACCATAATTAGTGAGAAGGAAAAAGACATAAAGCAAGGTTAAGCTTGTTTAAGTGTGTTTTGTGCCCTTAAGCTCATTTAAGGAACTTTAAGTGGCCAATTCACTTATCTCTCTCCCATTTTCGACCTCCTCTAGCCCAAGAACACAACCACACTTCCTCCATAGCCACCATACCTCCAAGATTGAAATTGAAGGCAAAAGGAAGCAACTGGAAGCAAACTAGAGCTATCGCTTGAGTACTTCAAGGATCAAGCTTGATTTTCAGCCTACCCACTATGGTAAGGGATCTCTAGGTCTCATGGGTTGCTTTCTGTATTTTCAAGAGACCATGGAGCTAGGGCTAATCTTGGAAGAGAGCCATGAGCTTGATGAACCATGCTTAGTGAAGGGAGTGCACTTATTGAAGGTTTTGTGACCTAGTGTGAAGTGCACAAACATGGCAGTTAAATGAGGGTTTCTAGAGGCCAAAGTTAGTACTAACTAGTGTTAAAATCATCCTAAGACCTAGCATTAGCTTGAGGAGGGCTGCCATAGTGATTTGGTTATGTTTATTATGTGTTTTATGGACTAACCTATGGTATATGTTGCTGCCACATTTCATGTGTTTATTGGTTGTGAATGCTGCTGCATTTGGTTGCTATATCTTGTATATATGCATTGTGATTTTTTTTCCTTTAGTTTCTTTGGATGCAAGTTTTGAACATGGTCACATTGCCTATTGAATTCAAGTGTTACCCTTACTAAGTTTCTCAATGAAGCTTACCCCCCTCAATTCTGTTATTTTAGGTTCAGCAGAAAGATCACATTCAAAATGACATTTGTGTATCAAGTTTTGATTTGAAATTTCTGGTACATGAACTTCCATGTGTCTAGTTATGATCTGGAAATTTTAGTGATTTTAGGAGCACATTTGGTATTTTTAGTGATGATAGTTATTGTGTTATGCAACAGCTGTCCAGCATCCTGTACTGGAGTCCATTGTGTTTTAGGCACTCCTATAATTTAGGATGTGTATTTAGCTTAGTTAAGACCATTTTTTAGTGCATGTATGCATTTACATGTACTGAATGTAAAATGAGACAATTATGTGAACATTTGGGCAATGTTTTGGCTATGTATGTGATGTGGTGCAAAGCTGCTTAAGTGTGAATAATGGGCTGCTTACGTGTAAATTTTGTTTTAGCCACATATGGTTGTTAAATGCAAGGGAATGTATTTCCTATGTGTAATGGACATATATGGGATAACTTTGCAGGGCTTTCCCCTTGTGAATGAAGTGTATGCACACTTATGAAAATTTGTATGGGCAAAATGGTCATAAAGTGACCAAAATTTTGACTATACACTTAAAGTTCTATTTCTCCTTGTGTAGAAGGAATCTTGGTATGAAATTTTTACCACACCTAGAGAACATCTATAGGTTGAATTGGGATTTTGAATTTCTAAATTTGGAGCCCTGTATCCAAAGATATGACATTGCAAATTTGGCTAAGTTATTGTTCATTTGGTCAGAAATTTGTAACCAAATTAAAAAATCCATAACTTGGTCCATAGGTGGGCTATTGATGTAAAAAAAAATTCCTTGGTTTTATCTAAGTCTCTACTTGATAATGGAGGAAATAAAATAGGGGGCATATGGCTAGAATGATACATTTTATTAGTGTAAGTTGGAGGTGCAGTGGCTGGTCACTAAAACTTAACATGATTGCCTAATGTGTGGTAGCCAAATTAAGACTTGTACTAGTGTTTTCCTTCTTTGCTGCCATTGTGTGCATGAAATGTGAATATGTGTGTGGTGGTTGGACCAATATGCATGTGTTTACATAGTGCCCACTAAGGGTAGTGTTCTAATGGCCTACAGAACATTACCAATCCTAGGAGTTTAAATGTTATAGCTCTCTTAGTGGAAAGTTAATTTGGAACCTTATTTCAAATTTCCATTGCAAAAATAGGTATGTTGAGCAAAGTTTACTAAGTTCCAGAAAATTTAAGGCACCAAATGAGGTTTGCGGGCAAAATGGTAATTTTGCATTCCAAAAAGTCAAGTTGAGTCCCGAGAGTTAAAAATGAGTTTTAAAACCTAACTTCTACTTTTAACTCAAGTTTAGTTCAAATAAGCAAGATTTGACCAAGTTTGATTAAAGTTACCAAAAGGAGGGGACTTATTTGTAACTTCTTAAATAGTTTGGTGGCTTCGGGTTTCAAAAGAGTTTATAAATTGGTGAAGGAGGGGGGAGGCTACCATTTGCTTCCTAAACCCGAGCTCACCCTTCTGTCTACCAATTCTCCATTAATTAAAGCTCAAAACTAAGAGATTTTTGTGGAAATTGAAGCCACCAAGGATATACAAGCTATGAAAGACTTGTTTCAAGCATGATTTCAAGTTTTTGGAGCTTAGAACCGAGTTTTCCACTATCCCCTATTTTTTATGCAAGGAAACACTTGAGTTCTTGATGAATCTTGTTTATGAGATGTTTAGAAGCTTGGGTTTTGGTTAGAAGTTAGTAATTTGGTGTTTTATGGCTTTGTTTCCTTGGAACTTAGGTATACTTTGAGGAACTCAGTTTTTGGTGGAAGAGTTGATTGATTCTTGCTTGTGGATTGAAACTAAGGTAAGGGAGTTATGTTTTCAAGCTTCATTAATGCTATTGGATAGAGTTTGCTTGATGAAATCAAGTAGCTTTGGCAATAGCATTAGTTAGTGGTTAGGTTTGATCATGGTGGACTAATGTGTTTGGCTTGATTGGAATGATGTTATAATGCATCATAGGTAGGCTTGTGATCGTTAGTTGTGGTCTTTACAACGTGTACTACATGTATTTGAAGTTTGAAGGCTATCCGTACATGTTTGATACATTTGGGAAGTGCCCAAAGTTCATTGCAGTAAAATGGGAAACTTTACAGGAATTTCATAGGATTGCCGATGCATCGCCAATCAATATGAGTTCCCATGACGTCTCACTAATACCTCAGAAATTGGCAGACATCGACAACTGTGGCGACACGTCGCCGAGATAGCATTGACACCTGATTTTATTTTCTCCATAACTTTTTACTTTGGTGTCCGATTGAGGTGATTCAAGATTTCACGCAAAGCTAAGAGGGAGTACTATCTCTTCCATGACTTCAATACATTTAAAATGGCTCAATTTTAAAGTGTTTTCAAATCAAAGTTGAGGATAGTTTTGAATGCATGTTTGGTCAGAATAGAGCACCATTAGTTGGGTGCAAGGTTTAGTGTCATCAAAAGCCTAGTTGGGCATTCATATTTAAGGTTCTAATGCAAGAACCTTACTACAATAAGGTAGTTTCCAAAGAACCTAGTAAATGAGTCCATCCATGACCATTACTTCTTCACTACAGTGAACCATGTAATGGTGGATAGGGGAGCACCATGGATCAAGGCTTATTGCACTTGTTGCCTAGCCAAGCTATGCCTTGAGGCACAAGAAAAAGCCTAGTGCATTCATGGCAGGTTGAATGAGCGGAGGCTTTGTGCACAAGTGAGCTAGTCAAGTTTAAGGACTTGAGGTACTGTGTGGAGGCATAGTACACCTATTGGATTTCTTACAACGCAAGCAAGAAGCATCCACCATGTTCACCTGCACAACAACTAAGGGAAGTCTACATTATTGCGTCAATAAGTAAGCTAAGGCTTACTAGGAGGGAGTTAGTGGCCAGAACTCGCTAAGCACGGACTGACAACTTGTAAGGAGGACTAGGATGAGGAGAAGTCCCAAGGGACCTAGGTATATCCATATAATAAACCCTCAGGCTACAAGCACGTGTAGCAGGTTTCATATCCTTGTAAATGTGGAGTCCTCAGGATTTTTCTTGCAGGTTGAAGACCCCTTACTGAGAATCTTTGATTCTCACTCCCTTACTTTTTGTTGTGCAGTTTTGGGAGTCATTGAGCTAGTAACCATTGAGGGTTGTTGAGCTAGGCTTGTGAGTAGGTATTTGGTTTATTTGAATATTTATGATTCTAGTTTATAGGTTGCTTGTTGAATAAGTTATGGTACTAACTATGGTAATCTTTTTGGCCCAAAGATGCTAGTGAAGCACAAGGGAGGGCTTACGAAGCTTGCCACTGGGAGTTTGCTCTAAAGTGGAAGCTTGGTTTTGGATCTCAGTACAGTCTTTCAGTGTATAGTTTTAATACACTAGCTTGCCTCCAACGGTCATGTTAAGTAGTTTACTCTAGAGTCGCTCTTGGGTGCGAGCATAGTCTACTCTTGTTTGGATGCTTTCACACAATTGATTATGTGTAGTTAATTCCACTTAAATGCTTTGAATGCTTTGATAGTTTTGATAATTATTTTTATGTATTGTTTCTTTGTTTTATTGATTAAGTCAAAGCATAAACTCATTCATGATTGCATAGTAAGATTAAATAACTAGAAGCATAAAGGTTTTAACTAGTGTACACGTAATCAATTAACCAATTGTGACTGGTGTGGGACAAGTTCCCATAGGCTTCCTGGGTAGGCCAAGGAGGGGTTGTGTCACTAAATGCACAATTTTGGCACCATAATTGGACTACCCCAGAGTGGGTAACACTTTAGGCTCTTATGGTCAGCATAGATCACAAAGGAACTACCCATCAAATAACGGCTCCATTGTTTCAAAGCAAAAATTACTGTTGCTAGCTCTAGGTCATGGGTAGGATAATTTTGCTATGGACTCTCAACTAGCTTGACCCATAAGCAATGACATTTATGTCTTGCATAAGTACACAACCTAACCTAGATCTAGATGTATCTACATAGATGGTGTAGGGCTTACTCAGAATAAGAAGAATCAATACTAGAGTTTCAATCATCCTCTTCTTTAGCTCCTGGAAAATTTTTTCATATTTCTCAGCGCACTCAAACCTTTGACCATTCTTAGTCAAATGAGTAAGAGTTGAGGCAATCGTGGAGAAACTTGATATAAATCTTCTATAATATCTAGCTAATCCTTGGCAACTCCTGATTTCCTTTACAGTCGTTGGTCCTTTCCATTCTTGAACAGCCTTGACCTTTTCAGGGTCTACCTTAAGGCCTTATGCATCTATAATATGTCCTAGGAAAGACATTTCCCTTATCCAGAGTTGGCACTTGGATAACTTGGCATAAAACTGATGATCCAACAAAGTCTTTAAGATAATCTTCAGGTGATGTTCATGTTCATTTTCATCCTTGGAATTCACTAGTATGTCATCAATGAACAGAAACACAAATTTATCCAGATGTGGTTTGAACACCCTATTCATCAGGTCCATGAAAGTAGTTGGGGCATTAGTCAAACCAACTGGAATGAATGTGTAATCATAATGCCCATATCTAGTCCTGAATGCCGTCTTAGAAATATCTTTCCTTTACTCTTAACTAAAAGTATCTAGATCTCAAATCTATCTTGGAGAAGATCTTAGCTCCTTTAAGTTGATCAAATAGATGCTCAATCATAGGGAGTGGATACTTGTGCTTAATAGTCACTGCATTAAGCTTTTTTTTTCAATGCACAGTCTCAATGATCCATCATTCTTCTTCACAAAGAGCACTGGAGCTCCCCAGGGTGAAAGACTTGGCCTTATGAACCATTTTTCAAGAAGTTCATCAAGTTGTTTCTTGAGCTCATTCATCACTATGATAGGCATTCTATAAGGAGGAATGGATATTGGACTAGCTCCTTGTTGTAGCTTGGTCTTAAAGTCAATCTCCCTTGGTGGAGGAATACCTGGCAGGTCTTTAGGAAAAACTTGTGGAAAGTTTCTCACTACAGGTATGCTATCCACCTTCTCATCACAATATAATTCATCCAATGCATAACAATAATCATGCTCCTAAATCACAGGTATCTCATCTAGTACCTCTAGTTCCATGCCATGCATTTCATACACTAATTCTTTAGAATTCACTAATGCATGTACTTCCCCATCAGGCAATGTGATTTCCCTTTTAGCACAATCAATTCTTATATTATTCATAGCAAGCAAATTCATACCCAGTACTATATCATACTTAGCAATGTCCAACACCAGTAAATTAGTCATAACCTTAGTCTTTCCTACTACTAACTCACAATCCTTAGTTAGTTCTTCAGTGAAAGGACATTGACTACCTACTTTTTTCACTAAGAATATACTAGGCATGATTTCAACAGGCAAATTTATGGCATCAACCAATTATGTAGCCATTACACACATAGATGCACCAGTATTAAATAGAACACTAACAGGCATACCATTAAGGTAAATGTTACTTCTTAGTGCTCCTCCTTATGTGGTGTCTCTGGTTTCTCCAGTTGGAACACTCTGCCAACTCTCTACACTAGAGGCCGTGGCACTGGAGGAACTAATTTCTGCTAACCTTCCTTGGGTGCTCCTTCTTTTGGTCCTACTCCAGTAGTCCTCACTGGACCTTGGTCTTCTGGCTTTCTTCCTTGAGCATGTGGGTAGTCAAAGTAGCAATTCCTGGGTGTCAAAGTAGCAACTTTCTTTCCAAGAAACTTTTTACACATAGGGCACCTTAGGCTAGGGACTTTCCCCATAACCTTGACCTCACCACCCCGATGAGAACTCTTGGCAATTCCCTTGCCATGTTGAGGCTTCTTCTACTCGCCTCCTAAGTGGCTACTTTCCCAAAGTCCACTAGAAAAGTATCTATTCTCATACCTCTCTTGCTCTACTAATAGAGCCTTCTACACTACCTTATAATATGTCACTATTCTAAATGGCCTTACAGGTTTTCTGATATCTGATTTTAGGCCTTTGACAAATATTTTGGCTTTCAACTCCTCTAGTCCATGATATTGGGTTGAAGAGCTCACCAACTAATTGAATTTGTGCTCATACATTACGACACTTAGGTTGTCCTGCCTTAGAGCATCAACTTCAGCTTGCTTAATCTCCTTGATTGCATCACTAATATACTGCTCCTGGAAAAGCTTAGTAAACTCTGGCGGGGTCATCCCTATATCTCCTCTTGGCCTTTTACCCCTCTAGACAGCATACTTATCTATGGTGTTTCTCTACTTATCTCTGGTGTTTCTCCACCACATCTTTACATTGCCTACAAAATTGTAAGGAGCCAATGATACTTTCTTGGTAAAGCTGAGTGGAATCCTCTCAAACATATTCTATATGGAAATCAACCACTCCTTAGCAATCTTTGGCCCAGCTCTTCCGTTAAACTGTGGAGGCCTTAATACTTGGAACCTCTTTAACAGTCTGACTTCATCTAGGCCTTCCAAATTCTCAGCTCTTAGTCTCCTAGATCTGTGAGACTTCACAGCGTGGTGATGCTCTATATGCTTTCTCTGCCTTTTTTTGCCTCTTCTCTCATGGCCTTCCCTAATCTCATTCCAGGTGGAGGAATGGTCATAGACTAAGGGATTAGTCCTAGACAGCTAACCAATCTCAGATCTTACTTTTCTTCCTTTTAGATTTCTCCTATCCTCATCTTCAACTTCATTAACTTCATCATTTCTATTTTCCAATTTTCTAGAAGAAACATGCTCAAATGTCTTCCTAGAATCCTCTTCTAATTTTTGTTGTCCATTCTGAATTGGTTCTACTAGTGCTACTTGCACTCCTAACTGTTATGCTTGTATTAGCCTTACTAAGTTTTCATTGATTAGAGCTAAGTTCCTTTGAAGCTCTAACTAGACTTAAGGCACTTCAGTGTATGCTGCCCTTTATTGGCTCTAATTCCCCCTTTCTTGTCTGTCCCTTTCTTGCCTAGGTTTAGTAGGAGGCCTTAAGGGTGGTTCCCCTCTCCTTGTGGCAACCATATTTACTTCCTATTCATGATTCAACATAGAGCACATATAAAGATCATAGGTATTTTAATGGTAGTTGACACTAGCAGCTGACCAAATTGAGTTCATGTATGTAGTTAGCATGCGTAATGGAACTATATGCTATGTACATGTGCAAATCATGCCCTAATACCAACATCTGTTACCCACTCTAGGGTACTCCAGTTATGGTGCCAAAATTGTGCATTTAAACCCTCAGATTTGGTATGTCTTGTAGGCCATCAAAACAATACCCTTAGTGTACATACCCGAGTGCCCCCATTGGGCTCTATGTAAATACATGCATGTTGGTCCAACCATTACACACATATTCATATTTCATGTACACTATGACAACAAGGAAGGAAAACACTAGCACAAGTCTTAATCTTGGCTACCACACATTATGCATTCTTACTAGATTCATGTGTCTAGCCACTACAGCCGAATGTTCCTTCAAAAAATTGTATTAATTGAGCCTTGTACCCCTAAGTTTTCTTTATCCCATTATTAGGTAGAGTCATTAAAAGAACAAGCAAATTTGGTTTTTCATCAATAGCCCACCTATGGACCAAGTTATGGATTTTCGAAGTTGGTTACAAAATTATGACCAAATGAATAGTAACTTAGCCAAATTTGAAACATCATATCTTTGGCTACAGGGATACAAATGTAGAAATTAAAAATCTCATGCAAGCCTCTAGATGTGCTCTAGGTGTGGTCAAAATTTCATACCAACATTCATTCTACACAGGGAGTTATAGCACTTAGAGCATAGAATCTAAATTCTTGCCACGTTATGATCATTTTGCCCATACAAAATTTTATAAGCCTGCACACACTTCATTTACAAGGGGTAAGCCCCTCAAGGCTATTCCATACATGTCCAAGACACTTAGTAATTTCATTCCCTTATAGCTAGCATCTTTACACAGCTAATACAAAATTTACAAACAAGCAGCCCATCTTCCACACTTAGGCAGCCTGTGCATGCCATTCACATGCATAGCAAAACAGCCCATAATTGTTCACATACATGTACAACCCTTACATGCCTTACATGTTCATAAATCCATGCATTACATAATGTTCTTAACTCAGCTAAAACGTAAACCCTAGATATAGGAGAGATTTAGACATAATGCACTCCAGAAACAAGATGTTGGACAACTGCTGCATAGTACAGTAAGCACCATCACTAAAAATACAAAATGTGCTCTTAAAATCACCAAAAACTCTAGATCACAAAAAGATACATGAAAGTTTAAGTAAAGGAAATTTTGGAAGAAAACTCAAATGACAAAGGTTAGTTTGTATGAGATCTATCTGCAATACTTGAAATGCACAGATTTCAGGGGAGGTAAGTTTCACTTGGAAACTTAGTACGGAGCACACTTAGGTGCTCAAGGTCATATTAGCCTTGATATTACCTATATTCAAAGACATTAAAACACAAGAAACACAATGCATATATCCAACAAAAAACAACCAAATGCAGTAGGCAAACACAAACAACAAACACATGTATGCAGCAACAACAAGTATCATTGCTAATTCCATAAAACATGAAATAAACATATGAAATTCACCATGGCACCCCTCCTCAAGGTTAAGCTTAGTCTTAGGAGAGTTTTAATATTGGTTAGTGCAAACTTTGGGCTCTAGAAACCCAAAGTTTTGCAGCCATCACTGTTCGGTTCACACTAACGCTGAAACCATCATTAAGTGCACCTCCCCTCACTAAGCTTCGTTCATCAAGCACTGGGCTCTCTTCCAAACTTAGCCCTAGCTCCATGGATGTTTAAATCATCTAGTAAATAGTCCATGAGAGCAAGTGAACTCCTTACCTTGTTGGGTAGCCCGATATTGAGCTTGATTCTAGGTGCACACAAGTAATACCTCTAGTATGACTCCAATTGTGCTTTCTTGACTTCAATTTTAAGTAATTACAAGCGTGGTAGAATGGTGGCTATGAAGAAATTGTATAGGTGAGGGGGCTGCATTTCTTTACTGCTAGAGAAGGCTAAGTGTGAGAGATAAGGATAAAGACGGCCACTTATATGGACTTAAGTGCACAAACACACTTAACTAGCCTTAACCATGCTTAATGTCATTTTCCTTGCTACAAGACCATGGTTTCTTTGTCTTAATTTCTTCGCCCACATTTGAATTCCTTACCATGCCTTAGTCACCCCTCGCTTCAAATGGGATAACCCAAAAATATCTGCAATTGACTTCAGTTAAAGACATGGACATCCAAAGGTCTACACTAAGGCACTTAAGTCCTTAAAGCCTTTTGTGTTTCTTTGTGTAAACTTGCCTTCCATGAGTAATTTGGTCCTCTAATAGTACCTTCATACCTTCCATATTCTTCTCATAACTCTTCTTAACTCTCTTTTGGGACTTTTGGAATTGAGAACCCGAATTTCCAAAACCTTACAAAAAAAAGTCTATAGGTTGCTTAACAAACAAACAATCCTAAGGCTTTTCCTAGGGGGCAAGTTACCAACTTGAAACACTTTTAAAGAGGTATTGATTGTACATTTTATCCTTAACACTTTAATCATTATGATGAGAATTACACAATACAATGGTTTCTTACCATTGTGCCATACTTTGTAATTCTCCTGTTTTTATAAGGTGGTAACATAGCTTCCTCAATGCTTTTAGTGGATATCGCTAGATTTAGATGAATCTCAAAGATGAGGAAAAAACTACATTCATCACCAAAGTCTGGACCAACTGCTACATTAAAATGCCCTTCGGCGTCAAGAATGTAGGAGCCATATATCAAAGGCTGATGAATAAGGTGTTTGAATCCTAGATTGGGAGAAACATGGAAGTGTACGTCAATGATTTGATAGTTAAAAGTAAAATATCTAGTACTCATATCACAGACTTGCAAGGAGCCTTCTAGCAACTTTGAAAATTTGGAATCCGTCTTAACCCCAAAAAGTGCATGTTTGGGGTAACGGTGGGCAAATTCCTCAGCTTTGTGGTATGCGAAAGAGGTATAGATGCCAATCTGGAAAAGGTGAAGGCCCTGCTTGGATTTTAAACTCCCATAATTGTCAAGGATGTACAGAGGCTCACTAGGAGAATAACAGCCCTTAGCAGATTTATCTCCAAATACAGAGATTGGTGTCCACCATTCTTCAAAGTGCTCACTAAAGCAGCCAAAAATAAAGGCAACCTCAATTCCAAGGAACACCCTTGGAATGAAGATTGCCAAAAGGCTTGGGATGAACTCAAAACTAAACCCACTTGCTGACACTTTGGCAACCCAAGAAGGGAGAATCTTTCATCCTCTACCTCACAGTTACCAAGAAAGCAGTAAGTTCGGTATTGGTGAGGGAAGAAGGAGAAAAATAATAGCCAGTATACTATGTCAGCAAGTCTTTGCACAGTGCCAAAGTTAGGTACCCGTTACTACAAAAAGCCATCTATGCCTTAGTTCCGTATTTCCAAATACATTCTATTATGGTCCAAAGTAACCTACCTATTTGGGATGTCATGAAAAAGGTGGACCACTCAGGTCAGCTGCCGAAATGGTGTATCAAGTTCGGTGAGTACGATATCATGTATGCAGCGAGAAAGTCCATAAAAGGCTAGGCTTTAGAAGATTTTATCGCCAAATTGCCCAAGACCAAGAATAACCTTAATGACCTCGAAGATGAGGAAATTGAATGGGCACTGTTTGTAGATGGCACTTCAGGATTAGAACACCAGGGAGCCGGCATAATACTCCAAGCCCCTGAAGGAATCAAAGCGTCGAAAGCTATCAAGTTTGAATTCCAAGTCACCAACAACATCATCGAATATGAAGCCCTCATAGCAGGATTATGATTGGGAAAAAGAGTTGGTGTGAAGAATCTGAAAGCTTACAGTCACTCATAGTTGGTTGTTCGTGAGACGATAGGGGAATATTGCTAAGGATCTCAACCTAGAAAAATACCATGACCTTGTCAAAAAACTAATCCAAGAATTTGACAAGCTAAAGATAAAAAAGGTACCTTAGAAATAGAACATAGAAGTAGACACATTGGCTAAGTCAAAATAGTCCATTGAAGTACTTGATCATCCGAGCATAGCCGTAATGGCACTCGCGACACTAAACAAGGGGTGGAAAGATTCTATAAAGGAATATCTGATTAGTTCATCCCTACTCGAGGACCCTAAGGAAGCTGCAATGGTAAGGAGGCACTCAGGAAGGTATTTTATGATTGGGGAAGAGTTGTACCGACAAGGGTATGCAAATCCCTTGCAAAGGTGTATCAGTAAAGAGGCTGCCAAAGTGGTCCTAAAAGAAGTTCATGAAGGAGTCTATGGGTACCACATCAAGATTAACACCTTTGCTGGAGTACTACTTTAGCAAGGATATTTTGGCCACTCTAAGGAAGGATGTGCGGCAGTTTGTCAAATGATGTGAAAAGTGCCAATGGCACACACCCATCCAAAAAGCACATTCAGAAACAATCACTTCAACTAATTATCCTTACCGCTTTGAAGTTTAGGGAACTGACCTCATTTGTGCTCTCCTAATGGCTTCTGCAAGACTGAAGGTCTGTGCCATCACAGTAGATTATTTCACAAAATGGATTGAGGTAGAGCCCCTGGCAACAATTTCAGCAAAGGACGTTCGAAAGTTTGTCTGGAAAAACATCATATGTAGATTTGGTTGTCTAAGGTTAATAATAGTGGATAATGGTTCCCAGTTCATTGACAAAGGGTTCCAAGAGTTTGTCACCAACCTTGGGGTAAAACTACACTTCACCCCAATAGCCCACTCACAGAGTAATGGATACGTTAAAGTATCCAACAGAAGGCTAAAAGGTGGATTAAAGAATAGATTAAAAGAGGCCAAGTGAAAATGGCCTGGAGAACTCTCGAGTGTACTATGGAGTTACTGAACAACCCCCAGAAGAGCTATTGGTGAAATAACTTTTTCATTCATGTTCGGCATTGAGGCTCTTATCCCTATTGAAGTTGTACAACCTTCCATCAGAGTACAAGTGTTCAATGAATAAAGGAACAACCTCGGTTAACAAACCAATCTTGACATGCTTGATGAACATAGAGAGATGGCTGAACTCAAAAGAAAAGCTTTCCAGGAGAAGGTAGCCATCACAGCAAACTTGCATGTCAAACCTAAAGGGATCAATAAATGAGACCTCGTCCTCCGAAAGGCTGAACTAGAATCTCAAAGACCATCTCATGGTGCACTTCGGGAAAATTAGGAAGGACCCTATTTGGTCTTAGATTAAGTTTCGCAAAGCGTCAATGAACTTGGAAATACTGAATGAGATGAGTTAAAGAACACTTGGCATTCAGACTCTTTGAAAAAATTTTACACTTAGAATTTTTATGAGCTTAGAAATTTCCAATGAAGTAATCTGATTATGGGAAGGCCTCCCAAAGATGATGATCTGAAAGTGGTAATCTCTGAAGTTACCTAAGTGATTTATACATAGCAAGTTTCATGAAAATGTTGCTTAACACTTGGAAAAAGCTTCATTACGCATAACTTTCTAAAAAGGGTAGAATATCACTTTAAAAAAAGGTTAAGGTTTTAAATCCTTGATAATATCTCTGTGAAGGATAGCATACAACCAAATGTGCCAAGCTTTACAATACCAAAGATGGTCATTTAGCTGAAAGTGGTGAATAAGTTAAGTAAACAATTAAAAAAAGTTAGTCATTTCTCTGAAAATAGTGAAAAGGATTTATGAGCAAACAAGGCTAGTTGAAGTAATTGATATGCCAAAGACTACTAAAATGGCTTCAAGTATCGTGTTGCTCGTGGACTTAGCCAAAATTTTGAAGAAAAAGGGTATTTCATTTAAAAATAATAAGTACAAAGGAAGAAGTGCGAGAAAAAAAAAGATTAATGGCCCTACGGGTTATCTTGTCCATCTTCAGGCTCCTTGGCCCTAGCATCATAGGCATCATTCTTATCATCATCGTCATCATCGACATCTTTGGCTGAAGGAAGATGCTCGAGAAGGGCGAGAAACTCCCTCTTTAACCAGTCCAAAGAAGGTCCCTCAGGAAAGTCAAGGGCTTTAAAGAAGGAGATATCGTGGTTTGAAAAATGTGAAAGAATTTGATGAGAAGTAAGGCAGAAATTGTCTTGAAACGAAGACTTTGTGGCCTTATCTGCCTTGGCTTTCTCTGCCTTCAAATCTTCAAGTTCTTTATTCAGCATCTCCATCTCTTTCTCCTTCTTCTTCTTTTTTTTCTTCCATTTCTTTAGCTGATCAACCTTGGTGACAAGATCAGTGTTGAACCCTAAGGCCTCAGTCAAATCAGCAATGGCCTTCTTTTCTCCTTCTGAAAGACCTTGGGCAAAGAACTCTACTGGGCTAGCTTCGTCCCAAGGTCAGTGATCATCAAAGAGCACTCTTTGAGAAGCATCTTCTAGCTCTCTATCACTTCTTGGCGAAGCTTAATGAGCTCCTCTTTGTTAATCTTGTTAAGCTCGCCATACTTGAGACAGGAGCTCGCAAACATCTCTTTAACCTTAGCCAAGTTCTCCTTCGATTGACTTCGGATTAAGGATTGCTTTGATGCCCAAGCCTGAAGATAGCCTTTGTATGTAAGCAGTTGGAAGATAAGAAGGCTTTACGTGAGATACAACAGCTTGGAGGCCTAAATTGTTTCAAAGTACTAAAGAAAAAAGGATTGCCTAAGCAGCGTGCTTGAAAATCCGAGCAACAAGAATCTCTTCATTTGGAAAATCATCCATCAGAGATTGAAAGGCAGCATTTGTGATGATGCCCCTTGCCAAATGGGGAACCATCTTCGAGCAATTCTCTAAAAACAAGTCCATGTCTTCAGTGAAAATCGAGAAGGGTTCCCTCGGCACTTTATCATTGGGGATTTTTGAATCCCGAACGGCCTATTTTCAAGAATGATCCATCATCCACTCTATTTGGGGTCGGTGCTCTGCAAAATCATGCTGAAGTTGCTTTACCACATTGTCTTTTAACCATTCATCTACAAAATCTAAAATGCCAAAAAATCCAAAATTCATAGATGAATGACTAAAAGATGAACCTAGTAGGCCTACGATGACTCCCTCATCAGAGTCACTCACTTTGAGGACCCAACAGGGATCTTCTTTCCTTTCTGCCTTCACCTCTCTTCCACCTCCTCAGTCGACACTTTCGCCAGATAAGTCCCCAAGGTCTCCACAGTGACATCAGTGTTACCACCTTCACAAAATGGGAAAATTATAGCATAAGGATCTAAACTTATATGCTTTAATTTTCACCATAGTGTATGAATTGTGAAGTGTAAAGCATTCAATATACACCCCCCTAAATAAAACAAATAATGATAATTTGTTCCATAAGAAAGCATTGGCATATTGCCTAATTTTCAAGTAACTTATGGACTAAATTGTAAGGTTACAAAAGTTAGGTATTCAATTGCACAAATTTCCAAAGATGGCTTTGGAAAGGACATAGATGGAATTGTGAGGAAAGGACACAGATGGAATTGTGAAGAAAGGGCATGGATGGAATTAAGGATATTGTTGCAGACCAAAGTGCTCAAGGAGGCAAAGTTAGTCATTTAATGCCTAACGATACTTAAGGGCTTAAGTGTCCCAAACTTTTCTAAATGTGAAAATGACCCTTGACCAAGGTTAAAATAGGTCAAAAACTATCATTTTCCCATCCCAAATGGCTGGCAAAACTATTGTCCAAGTGTGGCCTATAGTTTGCAAGATTTGCAAACATGCCATTACTAAAGACCAAGAAAGAAATAAAGCTAGAAAAAAATCATTGTCTCCCCATTTTCTTCAAAAAATTTGACCTCCATTTGCTAGGGTTCTTCCTTGAACTCATACATATCCCTTACTAGTGACCTTACTACAAACAGTCAAGAGAATGCAAGAGAAGGCAACCAAAGCATCAGGGAAGACCATAAACCCTAGTTTTTGGGTTTATCTAAGATTTATTGGATTTCCATCAAAAGGGGAGGAGTTCTCTTGCTCTCATAGGATGTTTACTATATTTCCAAGCATGCATGGAGCTAGCGCTAAGCTTGGAAGAGCGCCATGAGCTTAACGAAGCATGCTTAGTAAGGGGGTGCACTTAGTGAAGGTTTTGTGTCCTAATGTGAAATGCACAGTGATGGCAGTGAATTTAAGGGTTCTAAAGCCTAAAGTTAGTACTAACTAGTGTTAAAACTCTCATAAGGCCAACATTAAGATTAGGGAGGGCTTCCATAGTGATCTAGTTATGTTTATTACATGTTTTATGGAGTAACCAATGAATGTTGTTGATGCCGCATACATGTGTTTGTTGTCAGTGTTTGATTGCTGGATTTGGATGCTCTATATTGGATATTTCCATTGTGTTTCTTTGTGTTTTAGTGTATTTGGATTTAGTTGATTGCTAAAGGTTACATTACCTTAGGGTTAAAGTGTTCTCCTTACTAAGTTTCTCCATGAAACTTACCTCCCCTCAAATCTGTGCATTTCAGGTCCAGCAAAAAGAACACTTTCAAACTAACCCTTTTCTCTGATTTTTTCTCTAAAATTTCAAGTACATGAAATTCCATGTGTCTAGTTATTATTTGGAAATTTTGGTGAATTTAGGAGCCTATTTGCTATTTTTAGTGATGGTTCTTATTGTGTGACCCAACGGCTACCAACATCCTGTTTTGGAGTGCATTTTGTCTCAAGTATTTCTTGTCACTTAGGTGTAGTGCATAAAATTTAGCTGATTTAGCTACCAACGGCTACCAACAGTATTTAGCTAATTTAAGGCCATGGTGTAGTGCATGGATGCATGAACATGTAAGGAATGTAAAGTTGGAACAAGTATGTGAACATTTGAGGATGGTTTTGCTACATATGTGAAGGTGGTGCACAAGCTATGTAAGTGTGAATGATGGGCTGCTTGTTTGTAAATTATGTTTTGACCAAATAAAGTTGCTATATGCTAGAGCATGTAATTCCTATGTGTATTGGACATGTATGGGATAGCCTAGTAGGGCTTACCCCTTGTGAATGAAGTGTTTGCACACTTATGAAATTTTTGTATGGCCATAATGGTCATAAAGTAGACAAAATGTTGACCATGCACTCAAAGTTCTATATCTCCCTGTGTTGAGTAAATCTTGGTATGAAATTTTGGCCACACCAATAGTACATCTGGAGATTTAATTGGGATTTTGAATTCATGCATTTGGAGCCCTGTATCCAAAGTTATGATGTTGCAAATTTGGCTAATTTACTGTTCATTTGGTCATAATTTTGTAACCAACTTCAAAAATCCATAACTTGGTCCATAGGTAGGCTATTGATGTAAAACCAAATTCCTTGGTTTGGTCTAAGTTTTTACTGGATAATGGAGCAAATACAATAGGGGGTACATGGCTAGATTAATACAGTTTTTTTAGAGAAATTTAGGTGTAGTGGCTGGAAACATGAACTTAAGAAGATTACCTAATGTATGGTAGCCAAGATTAAGACTTTGCTAGTGTTTTGCTTCCTTGCTGCCATGATGTGCATAAAATACAAATATGTGTATTATGTGAACCCCATTGGTATAAACACCATGAAATGCACCCAAAATGCTTTTCATGCTCCAAAAGACATCAAAGAGACTGGATTTAAAACCCCCACCCCTAATCAACCTGTTATTAGAAACAAGAAGTATAAGAAAACCAGGAACACAAGCAACTTGTGCGGCAAGGTAGTCCTCAAAGAACCAAAAAGAAATTCTCTCCAAAGCAGCAATATTATTTTGTATCAAGGTTATGTTTTACAACTAGAATATGTGCCTATTTATAGGCCTAAACTAGGGTCAAATACTTAGCAAAATTCACAGCCCAAGTCACCTAGGAATCCTAGTTACAAAAGACTAAAGAAAACCTAGTCAAACTAGGCCTCTTAAACCCTTTTAACAATGTTTAAGGTGTGCAGCGTATGCCAATTGTCCTAAGTGACCTAAATCAATTCCATAGCCTAAATAAAATCCTAAATAATTTAAATAATTAGGAAAATAACAAAAATAAAGTATAAATACAAGTTTGGCCCTAAACCCCCAAAAGGTCTTCTCAGGTGCGCTTATGGGTTCTTTAGGGTTTTCACTTGTATCTTCAACTCCAAGCTTGAATATTTGAGTTCCAATTGTATGATTCTTCCTCTTAAACATTTTAAAGAGGTCTTGAAATGTTAGAGCTCAAAGGTCCAGCTTGTAGAAGCAAAATGGCCTTGAAATACTTCAAGGTGGCTCCAAGGGTGCATTTAAGGGGTGCCCTTGGGGGTCCTTGTCTTGTGACTTGTCCAGGCACTCTAGGACTGAGTACCAAGCTTCGTCATCATCCTCATATGATGTCTTGATAGTTCTAGTAGCTCCTTGTGAAGTTCCATGTCCCTTCTCCATGAAGAAGCTTGAAACAAAGGCTTGAAGTGCACTAGTGAATTCGTTAGCTTTCTTCCTTGTCATTGGTCCACTAGATATCTTCAAGGGTTCCTTGACATCTTGGATTATTCCTTCCTTGATCATATCAAATCCCCCTTTCTTATAAATATTCATCCATGAATCTACATGTTCAAACAAAGACAAATCTAAAATGTTGAAAGTAGGACTCACATTGTACTCACCCGGCAAGTCTAGCATGTATGCATTGTCATTGATCTTCTTAGTGACTTGGAATGGACCATCTCCTTTTGGATGAAGCTTAGTCCTTCTTGTAGCTGGAAATCTCTCCTTCCTTATGTGTAACCAAACCCAATTTCCGGGCTCAAAGACAACTCTCCTTTGTCCTTGGTTGGCTTTCTTAGCAACTTGTTAGTTTTTGTGCTTAATTTGTTGCTTAGCCTTGTCATGCAACCTCTTGATTCTCTCTACTCTTTTACTACCATCCAAACTAGACACCTCATGAGTAGGTAATGGCAAAAGATCTAATGGAGTTAAAGGATTAAAACCATACACAATCTTAAAAGGTGAAAAACTAGTAGTAGAATGCATGGACCTATTGCAAGCAAACTCTACATAAGGCAAACAATCTTCCCAAGGTTTCAAGTTCTTACCAATGATTGCTCTAAGCATAGAGCCTAAGGTTCTATTTGTTACCGTAGTTTGCCCATCAGTTTGTGGGTGGCAGGAAGTAGAAAACAAAAGCTTAGTGCAAAGCATCCCCCACAAAGTCCTCCAAAAGTGGCTTAGGAACTTAAAATCCCTATCCAAAACTATGGTCCTTGGAACTCCATGAAGTCTAACAACTTCCCTAAAAAGCAACTCAGCCACATGT
The DNA here is from genome assembly GCA_005392925.1 of Aquilaria sinensis. NCBI lineage: Eukaryota > Viridiplantae > Streptophyta > Magnoliopsida > Malvales > Thymelaeaceae > Aquilaria > Aquilaria sinensis. The sequence goes on from SMDT01000824.1 coordinate 89,073, forward strand.
ATAGCAACATCAGTCTTATTACATGGAATAAAGTGAGCCATTTTTGAAAACCTATCAACTACAATAAAGATTGAGTATTGGTTTCCTCTAGTTCTAGGCAATCCAACAATGAAATCCATTGAAGTATCAACCCATGGATGAGTGGGTATAGGAAGTGGTGTGTATAAACCTTGTGAAGTGTGAGTGGACTTAGCCTTCCTACATGTTATGCATTGATCACAAACCTTCCTTACATCGTTTACCATGTTCGACCAATGATAGTGCTTCTTCAAAGTATGCAAGGTTTTGGCTTGTCCAAAGTGTCCCATAAGTCCTCCACAATGAGCTTCCCTTTTTAGTAATTCCCTTAAAGATGTCTTTGGAATAAACAACTTATTTTCTTTGAAAAAAAACCCATTAACTTGAAAGAACTTCTCAAAATCAAATCTAGAACACTTCGCATAAATTTCACCAAAATCATGATCAGATGCATACAAATCCTTCAAGTGTTCAAAACCTAACACTTTAGCATCCAAAGCAAAAAGTAAAGCATACCTCCTAGAAAGTGCATCTACCACTACATTATCCTTACCTTGCTTGTATTTGATAACATATGGGAATGACTTAATGAATTCTACCCATTTAGCATGTCTTCTATTCAACTTACCTTGCCCATTAAGAAACTTAAGGGCTTGATGGTCTGTATGAATGACAAACTCTCTCGACCAAAGATAATGTTGCCAAGTCTCTAAAGCTCTTACCAACTCAGAAACCTCTTTGTCATAAGTGGGATAGTTCAACATTGCAACATTTAACTTCTCACTAAAGTATGCAATAGGGCAGCCTCTTTGCATCAACACAGCTCCAATGCCTAGACCTGAAGCATCACATTCAACCTCAAAAGTATTAGCGAAGCTAGGCAAAGCTAAAAGTGGTGCATTACATAACATTGTCCTTAACAACCTGAAAGCCTCCTCTTGAGCTTTCCCCCACTTAAACTCAACATTCTTGTTGGTAACCTCAATTAAAGGTGTGTCAATGGAAGAAAAACTCCTTACAAACCTCCTATAGAAGCTAGCTAACCCATGGAATGGTCTTACCTCTATTATGGAAGTTGGGGTCTGCTAATCTTGTATGGCCCTTACCTTCTCTTGATCCACATTAATTCCATGTGAACTCACAACAAAACCAAGGAAAACAACTTTATCAACAAAAAAAGAACACTTCTTCAAGTTAACATACAATTTTTGCTTTCTCAAAGTGTTTAGTACTTGTGTGAGGTATCCAACATGCTCTGCTAGGTTCTTGCTATATACTAAGATATCATCAAAGTAAACAACAACAAACCTACCAATGAAGTCACACAAGGCATGATTTATAAGTCTCATGAAAGTACTAGGAGCATTAGTTAACCCAAAAGGCATAGCTAACCATTCATAAAGTCCAAATTTTATTTTAAAACCAGTTCTCCATTCATCCCCTTCCTGATCCGAATTTGATGATGCCACTTTTTAAATGAATTTTCTAAAATAAAGTAAAGCCATACAACTCATCAAGCATGTCATCAAGTCTAGGGATAGGATGTCTATACTTTACAGTGATCTTGTTGACCAGCCTACAATGCATGCACATGCACCATGAACCATCCTCCTTTGGCACTAAAAGGACAGGTACGGCACAAAGGGCTCTTGGTTTCCTTCACAAAGCCTTTGGCCAACAACTCTTCCACTTGCTTATCAATCTCCTTAGTCTCCTCGGGGTTGGTCCTATGAGCTGGCCTATGTGGAATACGTACTCCCGTGACTAGGTTGATTTGATGCTCAATGCCTCTAATGGGTGGTTAACCCCTTGGGCCTTCAGGGAACACATCCTTAAAGTTCTTCAACAAAGACAAAACAACACCAAGAAGATGTGTTAGATCATTGATAACAAGCAAAGACTCTTTGTAAAGTAAAAGAAGCACTGGTCTTTATGCTTGAACGACTTTTCTCACATCACTCATTTTTGCAATGTGGCACTCTTTCTTTCCACTCAACTTCCTCTCATTCTTTTTTCTCAAGAACTCTCTACTCTTCTTCACCTCATGTTCACTCTTCTCACTTAATCTCTCATTGGTTCTCTCGACTTTCCCCTCTTTAGTCTTGCCCTTACCTTTCACTTTATTTACTTTTCTCTCAACCTTACTTTGAAGTTTCATTTGATCCTCCAAGACTTGTTGTGGCCAAAGTGGAGTAAGTTTAGCTAGCCTTCCTTCGTGAACAAACGGGTACAAGTTCTTCTCTCCATCATGTGTGACCTTCCTATCAAATTGCCATGGCCTCCCAAGCAAAATGTGACAAGCATGCATAGGAACAACATCAAGAACTTGATCATGGTAAGTACCAATTTTAAAGTGAACCAAAACTTGCTTTACCACCTTTACCTCTTTGGCATCATTCAACCATTGAAGCCTATATGGTTGTGGGTGCCTTTATGTAAGAAGCTTTAACTTCTCCACCATAGTTGAGCTTGCTACATTTGTGTAACTTCTTCCATCAACGATGAGGCTGCACACTTAGTCTTTGATTTAGCACCTAACGTGAAAGATGCATTCTCTTTGATTGGCCTCCTCCTTGGCTTGCACACTTAGAGCTTTCTTTGCCGTAAATGCAATGTCTCCCTCCTCAGGCTCAAGTGTGTTTTGCTATTCATCCTCCAAAAAGGTGGCGTCTCCTCCATGGCATCTTCATCCTCAGATGTGATCTCTCCATCATCTTTAAGTATCATCACCTTCTTATTTGGGCAATCTCTCATGTAGTGCCCTTCGCCTCTACACTTGAAGCACTCAATCTACTTTGCGTTAGGTACATCTTTCAGTGAAGCTTTGGATGTGTCTTGTTGAGGCTGAGACAAGCCGCCTTTGGTGCCCTCCATTCTTGGCTTAGGTGCCTCCTTACACCATGCTCCCCTCCATGTGAAGCTCCCTCCTTGAGACATCTTGGATGCCTTAGACCTTTTGATGATCCTTTCATCCTTAGTGGCATGATGAAGTAAATCCTCCATGTTGACATATGGCACCATTTCCACTTTGTTGGCAATCTCATGGTTAAGCCATTGATGAATCTAACAATGGTGGCCTCCTTATCTTCAATGATATTCACTCGGGTCAAGGTCACCTCCAAGTCATTGTGGTAGTTCTCCACACTCCTTTGGCCTTGTACATGCCTTTGAAGCTTGAGGTGTTGATCTCTATAGTAATAACTAGGCACAAATTTGCACCTCATCAATGCTTTAAGGGCTCTTCATGTATTGATGGGCTCCTCCTTATTCCTTATCCTAGAAATGACAACCTGGTTCCACCATACAAGAGCATAATTAGTGAACTCAATAGTAGCCAATTTAACCTTCTTTTCCTCATAATAGTGATGGCATTCAAACACCATCTCAATCTTTTGCTCCCATTCCTAATATGCATATGTATCACTCCTCCCTTGGAAGGATGGAATGGTAAGCTTGATTGAATTGAGGTTATTGCCCTCCCTTGGCTTCCCCTTCCTTTGAAGCCCATGGTCATGCCAATGTCCTTCTTCCTCCTCGGGTTCTTCTTCCCTTGGACCCCTCCTTGGCTATAAGATGGGATTAGGTCTCCTTGGCAACCTCAAATCTATGTTCTCAATTATCCCCACAAGTCTATTGAGAGTTTCTTAAAGTTCTCTCATGGTAGGTGTTAGTGTTGTACCCAAAAAACCAATCATGAGATGATTGTATTTTTTTTGCACATTGAGTCATGATATTTTATTAAGGCATTAATCTAGCGATTATGTTTGTTGTTTTTTTTCTGCGTAACTTAACAAACATAATTGTAACCTAGAATAATGATATTCTTAAACGTCCCTAGTCTAGTATTATTGTGGAACGGGTTGCAATAATACATAACGACTAGCATATGTGGAGACTAATATAAGATATGTAGTCTACATATGGGTACAAGTTAGAGAACTTGTGTACTGGACCGACCCACCATGAGAACACTTCATGGATCGTTATATGAGTGTCATAAGTGATTCTCATAGTGATCATGGTATATGTAGTCCTTCGACCTAAGATCATCAAGGTTCCCTACATGTGAGTCACATACTTTGATACTTTCCTTTGTTGCTCGTAACTGAGTGAACTTGAAGGAGGTCATTGGGTATGTCACATATCATGCGGAGGGATCTGTATGATCAAGATGGGATTTGTCCCTCCGATGTAACGGGAGTGATATCTTCAGTCCCCTTGATAGAGTGAGACTTAGAAAATGCATGGCCATGCTCGGATGAGTTGATATACGATATCAATGTCATCAGTTTAAGTTGGTCTACTCGGTAATCAAGAAACCAAAGATTAGGCTATATGAGAGTGACACATTCCATGTCTTGTGCTTAGTCTTGATATCTTTGACGAAGGGATAGTGGCATATATAGGTGATGCTCATAAAGGTTTAGTCGAATCATTGGCAATCTTGTCACTTGGGTAGCAACGATGTGTTGCTAGACACCGCTCAATGCTTATGATCATAAATATGATTTATGATCATTGCCAATGTGATAAAAGCCTATTGGGTCACACACATAGAGCTATTTGGATCATTAGAGTGCATGGGCTGATAATTTGGGTTTTGGTTTCACAATAATTTCGTATTAATAATGGGCCTAATAGTTAAGCCATTATTAAGCCTGAAATTAAAGCCTAATTGGATTAGGGCTTTGAAACCCATTAGGCCTGGAAGTTGAGTCTCACTATAAATACAACTTCTAGTGAGAAATTAGCAGGTCTTCTTGCCCTTCTTGCCCTAGCCTCCCAAAAAGACAATCGCACTCTTTTCTTACAATTCCTTGGAGGACGCAAGCTAGCACTGCGAGTGCAAGAGAAACGCATCTACCGGGACGTGGTGGAAGCGTGGTGATCCTGAGAGGCTCATGTGGATACCATAGAGAGCTTGAACACGTCAACTATTCAAGTTTTGTGATTCGACTCTATACTTGAGTGAGAGATCTCAACCGAAAATTAGGTATGAAAATTTTCAAACACCCGGTTTACCCCATTTCACTTGGATCCTAGAGGGTTTTGGTTAAATTCTGCTGCACTGTTTGGCTCCCGAAACCCAACAGTAGGCTCCTCATTGTGTCTCACTCCCATCCTTCTATCCTATTGGCCCTCCATACTGCTGAAATCAAATATCCTCACACACACTCACCTCACGTGTTTCACTCAGAAGATGAACACTCAAACACTCAATTTGTTAGTGAGAATATTGCTATTTAAAGAGCCCTCAAAAGTTCTATGAAAGCTTTCCTAAAAGCACATAAGAAAACTTGAATTATTGAAAACAATTTTAACTTCAAAAGAGGTGGGCTAAACAAGTTTTAAGAGACTTTAGGAAGCTCTTGCAATTGATGATCACAAAAGCCATAAAGAAAAGCTTTAGGCTCAAAACAAAGGGTTAGGGTTTGTTGGTGCAAAAACCAAAACACTTTTGTGCAAACTTCATTTGCAAACTCTTTTCTTTTCTTTTCTTTTCTATGTTCTTTCCTTTTCTTTTTTTTTTTATTTTCTCCTTTATTTTTTTTGCTTGCTGTTTGATGCTAAATCAACTCTTTTCTTGAAGTTCCTTGCTACCAAAGACAAAAATTTATATTTCTTTTCATCCAAGATAATAAACTATTGAAAATTTGCACAATTTAAACAACTTTTTGGTACTGAAACTTCCTAAACTTGAATCCATCTTTTTTGGTGTTTTCTTGACTCTAGGATGCTGAAAACAATGAAAACAATGTAGATTAATATGGCTAGACATGAAACAAAAAGATAAGAAACCAAAGAGAACAAACCGATTAAACCAAGAATACTAGGTAACACTAGTTGACTTCTTTTTGTTGCTTTTGGTTGTTTTGATTGGAAACAAGGCTTGAAACAAAGAACACATACCTAAAACAAGATGAAAAAGGATTAAAATTGAGAAGTAAAGTGTGAATTAATAAAAAAAATTGAAAGAAAAATGAAGAGAAACAAGAACACAAAGATATGTCCTTTGGATGGAACTTGTGGCTCTAATACTAATTGATGCGAACCCCAATCGTATAAAGACCATGAAATGCACCCAAGATGTTTTTCAAGCTCCACAAGATAGCAAAGACACTAGACTTAAAATCCCCACCCCTAATCAATCTGTGATTAGAAACAAGAAGTATAAGAAAACCAAGAACACAAGCAACTTATGCACCAAGGTAGTCCTCAAAGAACCAAAGAGAAATTCTCTCCCAAGTAGCAATATTATTTCATATCAAGGCTAGGAAACCAGTTATAAACGACTAAAGAAAACCTAGTCAAACTAGGACTCCTAAACCCTTTTAACAATGTTTAAGGTGTACAGTGTATGCCACTTGTCCAAAGTGACCTGAATCAATTCCATAGCCTAAATAACATCCTAAATAATGTAAATAATTAGGAAAATAATCAAAATAAAATGCAAATACAAGTTTGGTCCAAAAACCCTCAAATGGTCTTCTCGGGTGCACTTATGGGTTCTTTAGGGTTTTCACTTGTATCTTCAACTCCAAGCTTGAATATTTCAGTTCCAATGGTGTGATTCTTTCTCTTAAATATTGGAAAGAAGTTTTCAGATGTTAGAGCTTAAAGATCCAGCTTGTAGAAGCAAAAATGGCCTTGAAACACTTCAAGGTGGTTCCAATGGTGCACTTAAGAGGTGCCCTTCACTACAAGAAAAACCGAATTTAGCAACGGCTTAATTAGTGACGGCAAAAAACCGTCGCTAAATAGTCGGTAATATTCCGGTGAGACTTTAGCGACGGCTGTTAGTCGCTACGGTTTACCGTCGCTAAATTAGTGACGGTTATGCGTCACTAACTTTAGCGACGCATAACCGTCACTAATAATTTAGTGACGGTTATGCGTCGCTAACATTATAATTGTATAATTATAATTTTTAATTTGATTAATTAAGCATACAAATCTCTAAATATATTTTGAGTAATTAACAAATAATCTATTTTACACAATTTATTTTACTTATTGTTTATGTTAAATCTAGTGCAATAGAACTAGTTATCGTTTTATATGTCACTTATTTAATTGTATAATTATAATTTGTAATTTGATTAATTCAGCATACAAATCTCTAAACATTTTTTTAGTAATTAATAAATAATCTATTTAATGAAAATTAAATTAACGGATTATTAGTTTATTGTCACATGAGGCTTAATCATTTATTACTATTTTATAATATTACTGTGGCATGGTTAACTTAAGAAAAAGTAGCGACGGCTGTTAGTCGCTAAATTTTAGTGACGGCGTCGCTAAATTAGTGACGGTTATGCGTCACTAAATTTAGCGACTCATAACCGGTGCTAAATTAGTGACGGTTATTCGTCGCTAAATTTAGCGACGCATAACCGTCGCTAATTTAGTGACGGTTATGCGTCGCTAACATTATAATTGTTTAATTATAATTTTTAATTTGATTAATTAAGCATCCAAATCTCTAAATATTTTTTGAGTAATTAACAAATGATCTATTTAACACAATTTATTTTACTTATTGTTTATGTTAAATCTAGTGCAATAGAACTAGTTATCGTTTTATATGTCACTTATTTAGTTGTATAATTATAATTGTTAATTTGATTAATTCAGCATACAAATCTCTAAACATTTTTTTAGTAATTAATAAATAATCTATTTAATGAAAATTAAATTAACGGATTTTTAGTTTATTGTCACATGAGACTTAATCATTTATTACTATTTTATAATATTACTGTGGCATGGTTAACTTAAGAAAAAGTAGCGACGGCTGTTAGTCGCTAAATTTTAGTGACGGTTTACTGTCGCTAAATTAGTGACGGTTATGCGTCGCTAACATTATAATTGTATAATTATAATTTTTAATTTGATTAATTAAGCATACAAATCTCTAAATATTTTTTGAGTAATTAACAAATAATCTATTTTACACATTTTATTTTACTTAATGTTTATGTTAAATCTAGTGCAATAAAACCAATTATCGTTTTATATGTCACTTATTTAATTGTATAATTATAATTATGCTAAATTGTCATTTATTGTAACATAAATATTTTTTTTTAAATATATATATACTGAAGTTTTATTGTGTACCTTAAAATCGGATAAATATTTAATGAAAATTAAATTCAAGGACCAATGATTTATTGTGACATTATACTTAACCGTTTAATTATATATTATCATTTAATTATGAATTAAGATAATATGTTAAGTAGCGACAGGTATTAGTCCCTAGTTTTAAGCGACGAATTACCGTCGCTAGGCACCTTAATTTTAACACTCGCCTTTCTCCTCTCAGTATTTCGCACCAAGCTCTGCTCAGTCAGTCGCCTTTAACACTCGCCTTTCTCCTCTCGTTTCCTCGTTCGAAGTTCTTTTCACCGGCGGAGCAATGGCCGGTAAGGGTGACGGTCCAGCCATCGGAATCGATCTTGGTACGACGTACTCGTGCGTCGGTGTCTGGCAACACGATCGGGTTGGGATCATCGCCAACAACCAAGGCAACAGAACGCCGCCGTCTTGTGGCACTTTCATCGACGCTGAGCGGTTGATCGGTGACGCGGCTAAGAAATCAGGTCGCCATGAACCCCGTCAACACTGTTTTCGGTTTGGTCAGTTCTTGCTCCAGATTCGTCCATGGACGCTCTCTGCTGTGATGCCTCCTTTTTCCAGGGGCTCTCGAGCTCCCTGCTCCCAGCTCTGTTGCTGGAAGCCGCCATTGCAGCAGCGACATGCTGGGCCGCTTCGATCTTGATGGTATCCACCATTTTTGCTGCCAATTTTGCTGCTCTGCTGTTGTCTGGTCTTTAATCTGTGATTTACCTTAATGCTCGTTCTCGATTTGTTGTGTTATTGCCCAACTGATTCTATTATCATGAGGATAACACTCTTTGTATGGAAGTTGGACGCTTGGTTGCAAAACTGTGATGTAATTGGGATACGAAATTAATGTTTCTCCTTTTTGCATTTGGCAGTGAAGATGGAAAGTTTGTCCTTCATCTGGAACTTCCGGTAAGCTCTCTGTCTACATATAGGCAGCATATCTCAATTTCTCCCAAGATATTGTTAGTTTACTTATCAAAGTTAAATGCGTTATTTTCATTCACTTCTCTTTTGTTTAGAACCAATTCCATTTGAAAGCTAACACTCTATTTGCCTAATAACCACCTGTTTAGAACCTGGAGCCAAGCTTCGAACTTCAAATTCTAAGAAAGAGGACCCTAAAGAATCAACCAACACCAATGATCAGCCATCGATTGACAAAATACCATCAATCTCAGAGTTGGAGAATGAAGGGGCTGCAATGCTCCTGAAGGATGACCAAACAACTAAAGTCTTCAAGGAATATCCATACTTATTTGCCCAAGCTGGTGATCTAACACTTATCGATGTAGAAGACCTTCTAAATAATTATAAACAACTGGTTTTCAGGTATGTTTGTCTGTCAAAGGGATTAGGTGCTAATACTCCAGCTGCCCCTTTAATCAATTCACAAGTGCTGTCTCAAGAACATACCAATGCTGTGAAAAAACACTTGGAATCTGAAGCAGTAGATCAAAAAATCAAGCCTCCAAAAGATACTACATCAGCAGATATAGGTTCAGAGAGCATGCATAATGAAGGAAATAGTGAATCCATAACAACAAAGGATGAGGAAATGACACCTAAGGACGAAAGTGACGAAACCAGTCCATGATAGCAGCTTTATTGGATATGATTCTTCTAACATGGATCAACTCATTAGTGCAGCATGAAGGTCCTATAACTTCATTGTACGTTGGAAGTGAATGACATCTCAAGTGCATCAACTGGTAGTGAGGGATTGTCTCTTTCTTGTCCTTAACATTATAGAAACTATAGAAGCACAATGGAGAAGTCAGAGAGGGAACAAAAATGGGTGTCCAGCTTTCAGTTGCAGGTTTCACGATTTTGCTCCTGTGAAGGCAACAATTGCAGCCCACTTGATTTGAGCTTTCTTAAATATTAGGGTTTCAATTGTTGTACAGTTTCAGATAATAACTAAAAAGCATTTTCTAAAAATCTCAACTGAGCACACCAAATTCAACTTTACCTTGCTTGAGGCAGACGTTGTTTAGCCTGGGAAATACTGGCTTGTCTACTTTTAGTACGTTGGTTATTTATGTGGAAAAATAAGGATACTTTAGTTTGTTGATATTGTTATTCATCTAAAAAGCGTCATCTATATCTCCTTCAAGCTTCAACAAATAGAAATAAATATTAATCTTCCGATTTTTGATCTCTTGTCCATGGTCCATGTTTCTTCTGCTTCTCTAGACATTTTATGACTGTGGGCTTATTGGCTTTGTGTTTTTATCCAGGCTTTGAAAGCTGGTAGCATTCCTACTCAGCAGCCAAGTCCTCAGACATTGCCTGGAGCCAATGTTCCCACTGGGCCTGCACTTCCACAGCATCTGGCCTTGCTGTATTTCCCCAAGTCTGAATTTCTCTTCGATTTTATGTTTGAAGGATCACGAACCTATATGTTTATAGTTAATTGTTTTTATTTCAGTGACACCATTGGCTGTTCTGTGCAACAGCCATCATCTTCAACCTCGCCACAGGTATTTAATTTCTTGTTCGTGCCTCCTTTCTTGCATTTGGGATTGTCTTTATTTCTGTAAGAATATAAAAAATTAAAAGCAGAAATCTAATGATTCTAAGAAGCCAAACAGGGGGAATCTTGGATTTCTGAAGCCTTGTTCACTTGACCCTGTTGCTTTCAAATAAACTGCTAAAAAATTACAACACTATGTATGGAGGGTATGAAATGCCTAAACAAGAATTCTTGAATCTATTGTATTCCACAATAGTTGCTAATTCTTTTAAAGAGAATTTATGCATTAGTAACTTGAACCAATTAATAAACTAAACCTTAGCCTCAGTTGGTCGGAGTTAGCTACAGAATCCTTTGTCTCGATTCTAGATGGTTGGACGCTAGCTACTCTGCAATGAGTTGCAGAAGTTTATAATTGATGAATATTTACTATCATAGGACCATTATTTTGGGATACAATTTTTTTTACTAGTAAGTGGTAAGCACCGTTCTTTGGATGGAGTGATCAATTTTTGTATTTGTAAAACAACTGTTTTGATTTTGAAGCTGCAAGCCTGCATTATAAACTTCTTAAATTATGTTGTTTATCTGTATAATTTGGTACATATTTGGCAGAAAAAGCAAGAGTTTGACCATGCTATTGGGAGCATGAAGGATTCCGAGGTTGAACTTACATGCAGTGTTTGCTTAGATCAAGTTAATGTGGGAGATCTTGTTCGCACTATGCCCTGTTTGCATCAGGTTAATCCTCTTTCAGTTTTCAGTTTTGAGAAGCTGCATAATTTTTTTCTCTTAAAAGGAAAAAAAGCCCTTGTCTTATCATGCTGTGGAGCTTGATCTTTAGATTTAAACACGGGGAACTTATCTGGTTTCGTTGCCAAATGTTATATGAATGTGCTACCTTGTGAGTAATGTAATCTGGCATTCTCTTGTTGCTTTATAAATGTTTGTGTAAGTACTGTAGTGGAAGATTTTCTTCAAGTTTTTCTACATTTGCAAAATATACTTTTTTGTTCTGAAAGGTATGAATTGGGGGTTGAAAGGGGGAATTCTTTTGACATCTGAATCACGCTCAATCTTGCAATTTGTGTCTCTCTAATTTTTATTCTATAGTTGCTGACAAGCTCAAGGGACGTCTTTGGGAACTTGCTAGTGAGATAAGGCTTGCTCAAGTTATCTGCTGCTCAACTAGTGTATAGCATTCTGGGTATTAATTCTTGCAGCTGATCTTCTGTACATTTGTCATCTTATCTTTGCAGTTTCATGCTCATTGTATCGAACCCAATCTAGTGCAACAAGGAACATGCCCTGTCTGTAAATTCAGAGCAAGATCTGGGTGGCACCAGAATGAACAAGGTGAGACGGACGCTTCTTATAAGGTTTAATCAACCTTATCGGTCAGTCTAATATATGCCTCGAATTTAGAAGTCCATGTATCAAAACTAAAATTGAGGCATTTCTATAGAATCTAGGATGACATGTAAATTTATCATCTAACTTCTGAGCTCATAGTTGAGGTGGCCTGTTACTCTTATAGCTAAGTTTGAGGTGTCATGGCTGACGAGCCTCCATCTTACATGGGCATCACTGCCACAATATAATAACTGTCTCTTCTTCAATATTTATGCTGATTGACTTCTGCCTGACTCTTTCCATTTTTATCTATTTTTATGTATTATTATTAACTCAGGAGATGAAGAATAAGCTCCGAGAAAGAATGAATTTTGGTTTTCCAGTTTCAGGTGGCATTGGTAGCTTGCAGGTCATAGCTGGCTTACCTGATTAATTTTCATAATTAACTCACATGGAAAATCATGTAGACACTGCTTGTTTATTTTCCCATATCTCATTGGAACATTATATAATTTTGCAGATTATAAAGAACAGTGACCTTGAAGAGCTTCGAGAACTGGGTTCTGGTACCTTTGGTACTGCCTATCATGGGAAGTGGCGGGGCACTGATGTTGCAATCAAAAGAATCAATGATCGATGCTTTGCTGGGAAACCTTCAGAACAAGAACGTATGGTGTCCCTTTCTTCTTTATCTATAAGTTTTACTAATATTGCTTGCTGTTTTAAATCGCCTCTAACACTTCTATCCTGGAAATTTCATCCAATCAGATAGATGATTTCTGGAATGAAGCAATTAAGCTTGCTGACTTGCACCATCCTAATGTGGTAGCTTTTTACGGTATTGTGCTTGATGGTCTCTAGCAAGTCCAATATTTAATACAAGTCTATTTGCTCATTAATTTTTCTTCCCTAAAATCTTAACTTAGAGTTGTATTTACCTTTTTTTTTATTTAATAAATTTATGTTCCTTTGGCTGATTAAAATGTTTATCTTCTTGTAGATTGAGGGAAGGGGAGGTTCATTGTTGTTTTCATGATCTTGCCTGAAGAATATTTTGCTCGATCCTGCGGTACGATGAATTTGAGCTCAGTTTTTATCTTGTAAAGGAAATTGTAATCTGATGTATTTTAATTGTCGAATGACATGACATGACATTATGTTAATCATATTTTGTATTAATGAAAAATACTTCAATACCCTTGTTATACCCTTGTTGTTGCATTTGTGTGAAATCGATGACAATATTGCAAAAACAAGTTATTCAAATCCAAAGCGACAAACTTAGAACTTGAACTCCATTCCGTAATCACCTCAATTTAAGTCAAAAATTGCTATACTAACTAGCGAAGGCTATGCGTCACTAATGAATTTTGAAATTTTTACTAGTTATTAGCGACGGCTACACGTCACTAATTAGCGAAGGCCATGCGTCACTAACTGGAACTAACTAGCGACGGTTAAGTGTCACTAACTAGCGACGGCTACGCGTCACTAACTGGCACTAACTAGCGACGGCTACGCGTCACTAACTGGTACTAACTAGCGACAGTTATGCGTCACTAACTAGCGACGGCTACGCGTCACTAACTGGCACTAACTAGTGACGGTTATACGTCACTAATTAGCGACGGCTTCGAGTCACTAACTGGCACTAACTAGTGACGGTTATGCGTCACTAACTAGTAACGGCTACACGTCACTAACTAGCACTAACTAGTGACGGTTACGCGTCACTAACTAGCGACGGCTATGCGTCACTAAGTAGCGACGGCTACGCGTCGCTAACGCGCCGGCAGACACCATTACCGGAAAATTTGTGACGGCCTGTTTAGCTGTCGCTAATTAGCGACGTTTAGCTGTCGCTAATTAGCGACGGTAACCGTTGCTAGAAAATTAGCAGCGAGTGAATTAGCGACGGACATTTTAGCGACAGTGTGCCGTCGCTATATCATGTTTAGCCGTCGCTAAATGCAGTTTTTCTAGTAGTGCTTGGGGTTCCTTGTCTTGTGACTTGTCCAGGCACTCTAGGACTAAGTAATAAGCTTGGTCATCATCCTTATATGATGTATTGATAGTTCTAGTAGTAGCTCCTTGTGGAGTTCCATGTCTGTTCTCCATGAAGAAGCTTGAAATATAGGCTTGAAGTGCACTAATGAGCTCCTTAGCTTTCTTCCTTATCATTGGTCCACTAGATACTTCAAAGGGCCCTTGCCATCTTGGATTGTGACTTCCTTGATCATATTAATTTATAATGGCTGGACCAATATGTATGTATTCATATAGTGCCCAAAAGGGCCACTTGGGTATGCATATTAAGGGTATTATTCTAATGGCCTATAGGACATATCAATCCTCAGATTTTAAATGCATAATTTTGGCACCATAACTAGACTAACCTAGAGTGGGTAACAATCTGGGCTAAGAGGAACTGACAGGATGGCTACTTCTGAGAAGGGATCCATACCTTCAGTAGAATGACCCACAACTTTGGTCACATCTTCGGGAGGAGGAGGAAAAAAGTCCTCCTTCATTTTCTTTGGCTTCAGAGCCCTCGAAGACTGTCCAATATGCCCTTTTTTTTTTTGGGCCTTTTTCTTCTGCTCCCCTTCTTAACTTGACTGAGGAACAAGCTCTTGTAGAAGGTTGTGGATTTGTTACCAATTTTTGCAATGAATAAAATATCATTGTAAGTACCAAAAATCCAAAGAAACACAAGTTGAAAAGTAGTTTACTCTCTACAATGGCAGTATAGGAGAGTTTGTCCCGAAAGAGTAGAACCAGGCAATACTTTTTTCCATCCACTACTAGCTTTGGCATGTTCTCATCAATGACATGATCTTTTGATATGATCAAGGAGGTCACACCCAAGGAAGGCAAGGACCCATTAAAGGTTTCTAGTGGACCAATGACAAGGAAGAAAGCTAAGGAGCTCACTATTGCACTCCAAGCCTTTACTTCAAGCTTCTTCATGGAGAATGGAACTCCACAAGGAGCTACTAGAACTTTCAAGACATCATATGAGGATGATGACTAAGCTTAGTACTCAGTCCTAGAGTGCCTAGGCAAGTCACAAGGCAAGGAACCCAAGGGCACCACTTAAGTGCACCCTTGGAACCGCATTGAGTATTTCAAGGCCATTTTGCCTCTACAAGCTGGATCTTTGAGATTTCACTTTTCAAGACCTCTTTCCAACATTTGAGAGGAATAATCATGCCATTGGAACTCAAATATTCAAGCTTCGAGCTGAACATACAAGTGAAAACCCTAAAAAGACCAAAGTGCACACAAGAAGACCATTTTGGGGTTTTTGGGGCCAAACTTGTATTTGTACTTTTTTTTTGTTAATTTCTTGGTTATTTACATTTTTAGGATGTTAATTAGGATATGGAATTAATTCAGGTCACTTAGGATAAGTGGCATACGCTGCATACCTAAAACAAGGTTAAAAGGATGTGGGAGTCTTAATTCTCGAGAGAAATGAATGAGAGGAAGTTGAGTGGAAAGAAAGAGTGCTGTATTGCAAAAATGAGTGATGTTAAGAAAGCCATTCAAGCACAATGACCAGTCTTTCTTTTAATTTACGAAGAGTCTTTGCTTGTTATCAATGACCTAACACATCTTCCTAGTGTTTTTCTGTCTTTGTTGAAGGACTTTGAAGATGTGTTCCCGAAAGATCTAAGAGGTTTGCCTCCAATTAGAGGCATTGAGCATCAAATTAACTTAGTCTTAAGTGCACCAATTCCAAATAGGCCAGCTTAAAGAACCAATCCTGAGGAGACTTGGGAGATTGAGAAGCAAGCAGAGGAGTTGTTGGCTAAAGGCTTTGTGAGGGAAAGCATGCGTCCTTGTGCCATACCTGCCTTTTTAGTGCCTAAGGAGGATGATTCATGGTGCATGTGCATGGATTGTAGGTTTGTCAACAAAACCACTATAAAGTATAGACATTTTATCCCTAGTCTTAAAGATTGATTTCAAAAGTGGGTACCATCAAATTCAGATGAGGGAAGGGGATGAATGGAAAACTACTTTTAAAATAAAGCTTGGACTTTATGAATGGTTAGTTATGCCTTTTGGATTAACCAATGCTCCTAGTATTTTCATGAGACTTATGAATCATGTCTTGCATGACATCATTGGTAGGTTTGTTGTTGTTTACTTTGATGACATCTTAGTATACAGTAAGAACCTAGAAGATCATGTTGGACACCTTACATAAGTACTAAGCACTTTAAGAGGTCAAAAGTTGTATGCTAACTTGAAGAGTGTTCTTTTTGTGTTGACAAAGTTGTTTTCCTTGGTTTTGTTGTGAGTTCACATGGAGTTGAGGTGGATTAAAAGAAGGTAAGAGCCATGCAAGAATGGCTGATGCCAACTTCTATAACTGAGGTGAGATCATTCCATGGGTTAGCTAGCTTCTATAAGAGGAGGTTTTCGGGTTACTTAAAAAAAGGTTGTGTAATGCACCATTTCTAGCTTTGCCTAACATTGCTAATACTTTTAAGGTTGAATGTGATGATTTAGGTATATGCACTGGAGCTGTGTTGATGCAAGGAGGCTAACCCATTGCATACTTTAGTGAGAAGTTAAATGGTGCTACCATGAACTATCCTACTTATGACAAAGAGCTCTAAGCTTTGGAGACTTGGCAACACTACTTGTGGCCTAGAGAGTTTGTTATCCACACTGATCATCAAGCCCTTAAGTTTTTTATGGGCAAGGTAAGTTGAATAGGAGGCATGCTAAACGGGTAGAATTCATTGAGTAATTCTTATATGTTATCAAATACAAGTAAGGTAAGGATAATGTAGTGGCGGATGCACATTTTAGGAGGTATGCTTTACTTTCGGCTTTAGATGCTAAAGTGTTGCGTTTTGAACATTTGAAGGAACATTATCATTGACGGAATATGGTAAAGGATGTAAGAACGGTATGTGACCAATGCATAGCATGTAGGAAGGCTAAGTCCACTCACACTTCACAAGGTTTATACACACCACTTCCTACACCTGGTCATCCATGGGTTGATATTTCAATGGATTTTATTGTTGGATTGCCTAGGACTAAAGGAAACTGCGATTCAATCTTTATTGTAGTTGATAGGTTTTCTAAGATGGCTCACTTTATTCCATACAAAAAGACTGATGATGCTATACATATGGCTAAATTGTTTTTCAAGGAAGTTTTTACGCTTCATGGGGTTCCAAGAACCATAGTTTCAAATATGGACAATAAGTTTCTAAGCCACTTTTGGAGGACTTTGTGGGGAAAGCTTGGCATTAAGCTTTTGTTTTCTACATCTTGCCACCCAGAAATCAATGGGCAAACTGAGGTAACAAATAGGGCCTCAGGTTCCATGCTTAGAGCTATCATTGGTAAGAACTTGAAATCTTGGGAAGATTGTTTGCCTCATGTAGAGTTTGCTTACAATAGGTCCATGCATTCTACTACTAGTTTGTCACCTTTTGAGATTGTTTACGCTTTTAATCCTTTAACTCCATTAGATCTTTTTCCATTACCTACTCATGAGGTTTCTAGTTTGGATGGTACTAAAAGGGCCAAAAGCATCAAGAGGTTGCATGATAAGGTTAAGCAACAAATTGAGCACAAAAATCAAAAAGTTGCTAAGAAAGCCAACTAAGGCCGAAGGAGAGTTGTCTTTGAGCCTGGAGATTAGGTTTGGTTGCACATGAGAACAGAAAGATTTTTAGCTTCAAGAAGGACTAAGCTTCATCCAAGAGGATATGGTCCATTTCAAGTCATTAAGAAGATCAATGATAAGGCATACATGCTAGACTTGCCGGGTGAGTACAATGTGAGTGCTACTTTCAATGTTTCTAATTTGTCTTTGTTTAAAGATGAAAATTCGTGGATGAATCCTTCTAAGGAGGGGGGAGTTGATATGATCAAGGAGGTCACACCCAAGGAAGGCAAGGACCCATTGAAGGTTTCTAGTGGACCAATGACAAGGAAGAAAGCTAAGAAGCTCACTAGGGCACTTCAAGCCTTTGCTTTAAGCTTCTTCATGGAGAATGGACATGGAACTTCACAATGAGCTACTAGAACTTTCAAGACATCATATAAGGATGATGACCAAGCTTGGTACTCAGTCCTAGAGTGCCTAGACAAGTCACAAGGCAAGGAACCCCAAGGCCACCCCTTAAGTGCACCCTTAGAGCCACCTTTAGTGTTTCAAGGCCATTTTTCCTATACAAGCTCTAATTTTTCAAGACCTCTTTCCAACATTTAAGAATAATAATCAAGGCATTGGAACTCAAATATTCAACCTTGAAGCTGAAGATACAAATGAAAACCCTAAAGAGCCCAAAGTACACCCGAGAAGACCATTTGGGGTTTTTGGGCCCGAACTTGTATTTGCACTTTATTTTCATTAATTTCCTAGTTATTGAAATTATTTAGGATTTTAATTAGGGTATGGAATTAATTCAGGTTGCTTAGGACAAGTGGCATACGCTGCCTACCTAAAACAAGGTTGAAGGGATATAGGAGTCTTAGTTTAACTAGGTTTTGTTGAGTCCTTTGTAACTAGGTTTCCTAGGTGACTTGGGCTGTGAATTTTTTTTAGTCTTTTACCCTAGTTTAGGCCTATAAATGGGCACATATTGTGGATGTGAAACACATCTTTCAACCAAAATAATATTGCTACTTTGGAGAGAATTCTCTTTGGTTCTTGGCGGACTACCTTGGTGCATAAGTTTGCTTGTGTTCTTAGAGTTCTATACTTCTTGTTTCTAATCATAGGTTGATTAGGGGTGGGGGTCTTAAATCTAGTCTATTTAATGTCTTGTGGAGCTTGAAAAACATCTTGGGTGCATTTCATGGTCTGTATACCATTGGGGTTCGCATCATCTTTGGTGACCCCCAGCTCCCAAAGGACTTCTTCAATCATAAAGTTCCATCTAATGGGAAAAGGATGGAGTGGACGTTAAGATGGTTGACCCGAATGTGACTGTCAAAATCCTCAAACTGGGACTCTAGTTCAAGGGTAAGCAACTTCGATGGATCCATCATGTTGATGGCCAGAGGCCTAGAGGCCCACTTCATAGGCAGATCTTTCCATTTCTCATCTACTTCCATGAAAAAATATTTCTTCTGCCACCCTCACCAACTGTCATTGGTTCCGAAGGTGAAAGTAAATTTTTTGTTCCTAGATCCCCAAGGGAGCAAGAAGTAAAATCCCCCCTTCTGGATAAGATGGAGTTTGTAATATTGCATGAGAAAAATAAAGTAAGGGACTACCTTGAAGACCCAACACATGCAAAGAAATGCATTGAAGTAAGAATATGAGCTTGGCAGCAGCTGGTTAATGGCTATGCCATGAAATTGGAAAAAGTTGCTCAGCATCTTCAGGGGGATACCAAAAACCTACCTTAGGCTGTACTTGAAAAACTGCAACCTTGTTATGTAGAGGAAGGTAGCTTGGCTCACCAAAACTAGGGACCATACGTTTGGCATAAGAAGGGAGAAAGAACTTTGCTATCCACTTCTTCACCTTTTTTGAAGTGAGAACTTTGCTGTCCACTTCTTCACCTTTTTCAAAGTAGCACAACTTAGGTGAAAGTTAAGTGAGCTCCAACACTCTGGAATAAGATGAAACTTGGCATTTGGGATGGGCATCTTCATAATCTAGGACCCTAACCTTAGATTTGCTAAAGAAAGAAAGGCAAAAGGAAAACCAACTTTAAAAAAAAAAACAACCTATTTGCTCTCCAAACACACTTGGAAACCGTCGTGAAAGGTCACTGAAAATCACTCCGCCACTGGAAAACTGCCGTAAAAGAGGAGAAAAGCAAGAGAGCAAGAGAGATTAGAGAGTAAAGGAGTAAGGAACCTCTAAGGAGAGATGGGTTTATATAACCCAAAAACGGCAAGTGAAAGGATGCCATAACAACCCGTTGTAGGTGAAGAGATGCAACCGATGCAACGGACAGGAAATGTTACCATTGATCTGGTGACGCGTGTCACGCATCATGGGAAATGAGGGCACGCCTCCTGATCTATTAAATCTATATAACACACAAATTGAGGTGACATGCCTACTCATCCATAAAGGTAAGATAATCCATTTGCTGATGTAAGGGAATAGAAGCCCTAAGGAAAAAATAACACATCAAGTGCCAAAGGTACAACCTCACCAAAAAAGAGAATTTGGCTTGAAGTAACATCTTTCCTGAGGGTTTAACCTTGCCAAAATGGAACGCGAAAGCAAAAAAGACCAAAAGTATGCTGAGGGTATAATGTCAGGAAAAGAATGGATCTCAGACCCATAAAGCCTAGCTTGATTGAAGGAAAAGGAATAATGTCGAAGGTGCAACCTTGAAAAGAGAAAGTTCTCGGACCATGGGTAGCCCAGACGTCCCGATGGTATGATTTTTGAAACATGTTCTCAATTGATAAGAACCAAAGGCTATAGCCTATAGGACCTTCAGACAGGAGGACTTAACATCACCCTTGAAATAAAATATGATGAAAGTTGGAAAAAGGCTCTACACCACACTTGGAAGTTCACATGACCAACCTCAGAAATAGAAGACTACAATTGATAGGCTTCCTCAATTAGCTTCAAAGGAAATCCTACGCCCGAAAGGGTCTCAGTCCTTGATGGGTCCTAAAGGAAGATGAAAAATATGTAGTTTTAAGGGACCACTGACTAGAACCTTGCACACGCCCCTACCCTTTGAGCATAACTGCCTATGGACAGCTGGAGACACCTCTCCCCAAGGGTACAAACTAAATTTGGCTGACCATGTGTCCTAATCTGTTCAAATTGGGTATAACAGCCTTTTCCTCTAAGCCTCCTATAAATACTTGGGGAGGCTCCCAGCTAATACACACAAAACACCCTTTCTTTTTGTTCTCTACTCTTACCAACTTCTCCCTCACATACTGACTTGGGCATCGGAGATCGGTCCCCCGAAAAAACACTCTAGGTGCTCCTAACCTACATTCTTCAATTGCTGTAGGTATCGCTCAAGTGAGGCTCTACCGGAGGTCCGACATGTCCTAAATCAAATATGTGTTAGCGCATCACCTTGGCTCTTAAAAACCTGAAAACTATAGGTAAAGCTCAATAAACCTAAAAACTAGGGTTTTGTGCTCTTTGCTGAATTATCTTGCTTTCTCTTGATTTCTTAAGTTATGGTGACTATGTAGGGCTGGGGAGGAGTTCAAGGAAGAGCCTGAAATGGATGGAGGCCAAAAATGAGAGAAAATTGCAAGGAAATAAAGATTTTTCTTCATTTACTCTTCATTTTGACCTAGCTGGCACATATGCAATTTTTTGTAACTTTTGCCTACACTTGGACCATGTTATATCCAGCCATTCAAGGGGTGGAAAATGACACTTTTTTACCACTTTTAACCTTCTCAAAGGTCATTATAACATTTATACTAAAAGGTGGACACTTGGGTCTTTAGTTGGCATTATGCCGTAAATGGCAAACTTGGCCTCCCTGAGCACTTTGGTCCCTAACAATATGTTTAATTCCATCCATGTTCTTTCATAAAAATACCATCCATGTTCCTCCTAAGCCTTTTTTAGAAGTTCATGCAATTGAGTGCCCAACCTTTGTAACCTTACAATTTTGTCCATATGTTACTTGAAAAACAAGCAATGTGTTAATGCTTTCTTAAGGACCAAACTATCATTGTATGTGCCACACAAGGGTGTGTATATTGAATACTTCACACTTAACAAATCATATACTATGGTGAAAATTAAAGCATATAAGTTTAGGTCATTATGCTATAATTTTCCCATTCAGTGAATATGCAACATAGAGGTGCTCAATATTCTGTTTAAACCTGATAGCCGAGGTGCCCATCAACAGCCGAGCTCCCAAACTTGGTGGAGTACTGACTTCGGCAGAGGGAAACTACCAGCCGAGGACAGAAGGATGAACGATCCCCCTGGCCTAATATAGGGAATTCGCTCCCTCAGGCAATGGTAGGACCAACCTCGGTAGAACAATCGAACCCTCTTCGGAAACAGAAGTTCCCCTCGGAGGAACCATCCTTGGGTAATATATGCCCCGAGACGTTAGAGTAACCTCGGAAGGTACGAACAAAGCATTTAAGGAGCCTCTGACACCTCCCCATAAAGTCATCCCCCAAGGACATTCTGACACGCTATCACTGGGACACGCCATTAGAGGGACGCCTTGATATGACGCCCTCGGAATGACTAGGCTGTCAGTCCAGCGACTTTCACTGAGATACACGTCCCTACGTTCCCGAAAAAGCAGGGATCGCAACCCGTCGAACACGTGTCATAATCTGGGACGACCACTAGAGGGGAATGGCTTCTGCATGCCTCCTATATAAAACACCCAAAAAGCGTTCTAGAAGGGTAAGATGAAAAGTTCTCTTTGAATACACAAAAGAGCACATAATCCAGTTATCTGAAAAATACTGACTTGGGCGTCGGAGGCTCCTCCCCGAAAACGCACACCGGGGACCTCCTAACCTGTGCTTTTCTGAAAGTATTTCAGGTATCCTCCACCAGGGAATCTCCTCTCAAACTGTTCTCTTCGATCAGAAGCCCTCCCTACTCTTACAATGACACACGATGAAGTCGCCATAGGCCATCATTTGGTGCCGTCTGTGGGAACCCTGTCCCATGTCGCCGTCGTGGAGACTCGGCGCTCGAAGGATAAAGGGATTCCAAGATCCCCCCTCACACTTGAGACTCAACAGGCGACCCCTTTGCCTGTGACAGAAACATCCATGATGGAGGACGACTGTCCAGTAATGGTAACGATGAGCTTCCTACGGGATTTCCAGTGTTCTATCATTGCCGAAATCTCTCAGCAACTTGATCAGAGGTTGCCCCAACCTTCACCCACTCAGAGAGCCTCACCCTCGACCATCCGTCGGGAAAGGAGCTCACGATCTACTTACCGGAGTTCAGGGAGTGGAGACTCCCTTGACGCATATTCAATAGATGGTGAACCCGTTGAGACGCACCCCGCCAGAGGGGGACACCCAAAAGAGACCAGGGCCTCCTATCGACGGAGCACATCCCCTTACCAGAGGTCCCCATCTCCCCCTCGCCGGAGTCGTTCCCCAAGGCGAAGAAGAAATTCGCCACTACCAGCAAACACACGACGGCAGAAAGAAACCAGCACTGCCGCCCTCATGGAAAGGATCCTGGGAAGGCTAGAAAAGGTTGAGAAACAGGTCTCTCAAAAACCAGTCTGGTCCCGGTTGTCCGACTCCTACAACGGAGAGGAGTCGCCTTTCGTACGCGAGGTAGTAGAGGCACCTATGCCCAGTGATTTCAGGGTTCCTCGTCTGGAAATGTATGATGGGTGAAGTGACCCCCAGGCGCACTTGACAAAATACAAGCGAAGCATGGTGCTCTATGGCGCGGACGATGCCACGCTCTGTAAATGCTTTGAGGTGACACTCTCAGGACCAGCAACAGCATGGTATGGCTCTTTGCCCCAGAAAAGTTTGTTGAGCTTCCAAGAACTATCTACTACCAAAATGCCAGTGCAAATGTTTGACATAGCGCAGAAATGAGGGGAGACCATCCGCGATTATGTTGAAAGATTCAACCGAGGAGCACTGAGCGTACCAGACTTTTGACCGGAAATTCGGATCCTAGCAATGGTCAGAGGACTGCGAAGGGACTCCCAGCTGTTCTATGAATTCTCCAAAGATCCCCCAGAAACTCTTGGGGAATTCTACAGAAGAGTCGAACAGCACATGACGGCTGAAGAACTCAGAATGGGGGGACCTAAGGCAGAACACCTTCGCACCGAAGGGCCTGGCCACCAGCCGCGCCAGCAGAACGAGGGAGAACGGTCCCGCAGGCAAAAAGGGAAAAGGCCCGCAGCATTCACTCCCCTGAACACCACAAGAGCTAGCATTCTGATGACCCTAGAAAGGCAAGGGACAGTAATCCCAAGGCCAAAGGCCATGGCCCCAGAAAAATAAAAGGAATATGAAGAAATTCTGCCAATTTCACCGAGAACATGGCCACGACACTGAAGCCTGTTACCAGTTGAAGAAGTACATCGAGTCCCTGATCAAACAGGGGCAACTTCGGTGATATCTGCGGATGCCCTCTCCGAAAGAGAGAAAAGAAGAGCCAAAGGAGAGCAGATGATGAAGAGTATGACTCAGATAGACGACGGGACCGAAGTCCCCGGAAAGTCTGCCACCCTCGGCCGGGATCATCAAAACCATCACTACGGGGATGCCCTCGGCCGAGAGAAAAAGGAAGATAAGAGAAGTCTCCGTCATGGAGTACGAGAGCACCTCCCGAAGGCTCACCCGTAGGGATGGGTCTGTGATAAAATTCCCTCATGATGACCCCCTCCTTGTCATGGCAAGAATAGGGAGTTGGGATGTCAAGAGAGTACTCCTCGATGACGGCTCGAACGCCGACATCATTTTTTCTCATTTGCTGGAAAAATTAGATATCTCAAAAAGTGACCTTAGCCCAGTCAGTTCCCCCACCTTCGGCGTCGGACCATCTGAACTCCCAGTCCTTGGGTACATCGACTTGCCCGTGATGCTGAAAGGGGTCTTCTCCAAAAGCAAAGAAGACTTAATCGCCTCTGGCAGAACAAGATTTATAGTCATTGATGTACCATCAGCATACAACGCCATTCTGGGAAGGCATACTCAGGGTAATTTTCACATTCGGCCGGATGTAAGGTACTTAACGGTCACCTTCGCCACCGAAGACGGAGACGCTGAAATCTTCATTGATCAAGCCGAGGTTAGAAAAGTCTTCACGAGGGCCAGGCAAAGCCCGACGAAGATCCAGGTACAGACTTTGATAGAAGGAAAAAAGGTCCTGATAGACGAAAAGGCAACGGCAGAAGAAACAGAAAGCCTCGAAAAAATAGAAACAGAAGATGTGGAATTAATCCTCGGCCGAAACACCCGAGTTGGAAAGAAACTGGCCGAAGGGGATAAAAAGAGGCTTGTATCCTTTTTATGCATGAACAAAGATCTATTTGCTTATTCGCCGAAGGATATGCCTGGGGTTGACCCCAGCATAATCCATCACAATCTTAAAGTGCAACCACACGTCAGACCAGTTCGGCAGAAAAAACGGAATGTATTAGCTCACAAAAGGTCCTTCGTCAAAGTCGAAGTTAATTGCCTCATCGAGGCCGGGATAATAAGGGAAGTAAAATACCCCGAATGGCTCAGCAATGTGGTTATAGCCACAAAGGAGGGCAGTGAAAAGCTTCGAATGTGCATCGACTTCCGAAACTTAAACGATGCGTGTCCAAAAGATTCCTATCCATTACCGGCCATAGATCAGTTAGTAGATGCAACTACCGAGTACGGACTGCTTAGCTTCCTCGACGCCTTTAGCGGGTATCATCAGATCCGAATGAACCCCGAGGATGAGGAAAAAACAGCATTCATCACAGAGATAGGTACTTACTGCTATGTCAGAATGCCTTTCGGGTTCAAAAATGCAAGAGCTACCTACCAAAGACTGATGAACAAAGTATTTAACGCACAGATCGGTAGGAACATGGAAGTGTACGTCGACGATATGATAGTCAAGAGCAGGGTGCCCGATAATCATATCACCAACTTAACCAAAACCTTCCAGGGACTTTGAGAGTTCGGCATTCTCCTTAACCCCGAAAAATGTGTGTTCGGAGTAAACGCGGGAAAATTTCTCGGGTTTATGGTGTCAGAAAGGGGAATAGACGCTAACCCTGAGAAAGTAAAAGCCCTGCTGAATTTCTGGACACCTACGTCTATCAAGGACATACAGAGGCTTATCGGGAGGATCACCTCCCTAAGTAGATTCATCTCTAGGTATGGTGACTGATGTCGCCCGTTCTTCAAAGTACTCACCAAAGTCTCCAAGGAAGGTGGTACCTCCGGAAACCAGGAACACCCATGGAATGCAGAATGCCAGAAAGCCTGGGGAGAGCTCAAGAGTTATCTAACTCGCCTCCCAACACTTCGACAACCTCGGGAGGGGGAACCTCTCATCCTTTACCTTGCAGTCACTGAAAAAACGGTAAGTTCCGTCTTAGTGAAAGAAGAGGCTGGGAAACAATGGCCGGTGTATTACGTAAGCAAGTCCCTGCACGGCGCCGAGACTGAGGTATCCGTTGCTCCAAAAAGCCATCTACGCGTTAGTACTGGCGGGTAGGAGATTACGACCCTACTTCCAAGGACACGCCATCACCGTACGAAGTAATTTGCCCCTGCGAGATGTGATGAAAAAAGTGGAGCATTCGGGAAGACTCTCAAAATGGTGCATCGAGCTCGGTGAATATGACATTACTTACGAGCCTAGAAAGGCAATAAAGGCTCAGGCACTTGCAGACTTCATTGCCGAGATTCCTGAGATTGAAAAGATCGAACCACTCGCGGGAGGTGAAACAGAAACTGATCCAGAATGGAAGCTCTTCGTCGATGGAGCGTCAGGCGCAGAGCATCAAGGAGCTGGAATAGTCCTTCAGGGTCCCGAAGGCATGGAAGCTTCTAAAGCAGTCAAATTCGGTTTTAATGTTACCAATAACATTGCCGAATATGAAGCCCTCATAGCCGGACTGAAAATGGCCAGAAAAGTAGGTGTGAAGAACCTTGTGGCCCACAGTGATTCACAATTAGTAGTCCGACAGACGAGGGGAGAATATGCGGCAAAGGACCCAATTTTGGCTAAGTATCATGATCTCGTTCGGAAACTCATTGAGGATTTCGACTCGGTGCACATAAAGAACGTGCCCCGGAAGGATAATACCCAAGCGAATGCCTTGGCCAAAGCTAAGGAACCCACCGAAGTGCTAGAACACCCCAGCACGGAGTTAATGTGCATAAAAACCTCGGGGGAGGGATGGCAAAGCTCCCTCAAGAAATATTTGGCAACTTCAGAGCTTCCCGAGGATCCTAAAGAAGCCGCAAAGGTCCGAAAGCGTGCAGGGAGGTACTTCCTCATTGGAGAAGAACTGTACAGGCAAGGGTACGCAACTCCTCTGCAAAGATGTATAGGCGAGGATGACGCCAAAAAAGTACTTGAAGAAGTACATGAAGGAGTGTGTGGCTCCCATATAGGGACAGACGTCCTCGCAGGAGTAATACTCCGCCAAGGTTACTTCTGGCCTACCCTAAGGAAGGACGCAAGGCAATTTGTCCGAAGATGCGACAACTGCCAAAGGCACGCCAATATCCAAAAGCTACCCTCGGAAAGAATAAATGCGACAGACTATCCCTGCCCCTTCGCCGTGTGGGGCATTGATCTCATCGGACCTCTCCCAACCGCCCCCGGCGGAGTAAAATTTTGCATCGTTGCAGTGGACTATTTCACTAAGTGGATAGAGGCAGAACCACTAGCATCAATCTCGGCGAAGGACGCTCAAAGATTTGTATGGAAGAACATCATATGCCGATTTGGCATTCCGAGGGTTATAGTGGCCGATAACGGGACCCAGTTCACTGACAAGGGGTTCCAGGAATTCATGGAGGACCTTGACGTCAAGATACATTTTGCCCCAGTAGCTCACCCTCAGAGCAATGGGCAGGTAGAGGTATCTAACAGAACAATAAAAGATGGTCTAAAAAAACGGCTAAAGGAGCCAAAAGGAAAATGGCCAGGAGAGCTTCCAAGTGTGCTATGGAGCTACCGAACGACTCCCCGAAGAGCCACGGGAGAGACTCCCTTCTCGCTCGTATACGGGACTGAGGCCATTATTCCCATTGAAGTCACGCAGCCCTCGGTAAGAGTACAGGTGTTCGATGAAGGAGGAAATGAGCTTGGATTGAGAGAAAAATTCGTGAAATGGCCGAGTTAAGGAGAAAGGCATTCCAGCAGCGGATAGCACACACCGCCAATTTACATGTAAGGAAAAAGGAGATCAAAAAGGGAGACCTCGTTCTCCAGAAGACCGAATTCGAACAAAGAAGGCCATCGCAAGGTGTACTTCGGGCAAATTGGAGTGGACCCTATTTGGTCCTTGATGAAGTTCGCCCGGGGGTCTTTAAGTTGGGTAACGTTGAGGGAGTAGAGTTGAAGAATACCTGGCATTCAAGCTCTCTGAAAAAATTCTATACTTAGACATTTTTTTCAAAGAAAGCCTGTAAGATACTCCTCCCCGAAGTCGTCAGTAAAAATAAATGACGAAGATGCCCTCGTTACCAAAAGAGCATGCCTGACGATTCTTCCTTACGAAATTCCTCACTTGGCTTAAAAACTCGTCCGAGCAAGAAAGCAGTCCAGAAAGGTTCCTTCCGAAAAAATAAGGTGCGGATGTTCTCCAAAAAAAGGTAAACTTAGAATCGTACCAGCTTCTGAGAAAGCGTATTCGGAAGAAAGAACGAAGAATGGAGGAAAAAATTCTTCATTAAAAATGATAAGTCAAAAGATACAAAAGAGGAAAGAAGAAGAAAGCCTATGACTAAGCAGGGGTATCCGACGTTTCTTCAACATTATCATCCCCGGAGGACTCAGTCAAAGGTGCAGGGCGAGCCGGAGGAAGATTAAGGAACTCGACCTTGGACCACGAAGATCTAGGCTTTTTGGGAAAATCCAAGTCAGATAAGTGAGAAAAGTCAAGCCCAGGGTACCGAGGGAGGACCTGATGACGAGCCAAGCAAAAGCCATCTTGGTAGGACGACTTCGACATTTGCTCGCTACGGTCCTTCTCGGCACCAAGAGCCTTCAGGTCAGCTTTCAGTGCAACAATCTTCTCCTCCAGCTTCTTCTTCCTCTTGCTCTTCGTCTCCTTCTTCCTCAGCGACTCAATCTCAGCAAGTGCCTTCGCAAGATCCTCGCTCTCTTGAGCGGTCTTCTTCCGAAGGGCCTCGTTCTCTAAAGAAAGAGTCACGCACTTTGAACCGAGGTCTTCAACCTTGGCTGAGAAATCAGTGAGAAGCTTCTGCCTGCTGGACACAACCTCGGTCCGAAGACTCCCAAGGTCTTTCTTCGCAAGTTTGTTCAACTCGTCATATTTTAGGGCATACTGGGCGAGAGACTCCTTCGTCTGGTGTAAGGAATCTTCGGACTGAGAACGGGTCTCCGTCTGTTTCGCTGACCAGGCACGGAAGTACCCGCTGTATGCCAAAAGCTGCAGAAAAACAGAAGCGTCAAAAAAGTATTGGAAGGTAGTGATAGCTTAGAAGAACAATTTTCTAAAAAAGGAAGGATCACCTGAGCAGCGTGTTCGGTCATCCTCGCCACGAGGATCTCTTCGTTGGGACATTCGGTGGTAAGGGATTGAAAAGTGGCATGAGTCAACACCCCCGTCGCCATTTGTGGAGC
This sequence comes from Aquilaria sinensis, assembly GCA_005392925.1. Taxonomy (NCBI): domain Eukaryota; kingdom Viridiplantae; phylum Streptophyta; class Magnoliopsida; order Malvales; family Thymelaeaceae; genus Aquilaria; species Aquilaria sinensis. The sequence goes on from SMDT01000824.1 coordinate 118,319, forward strand.
CATCAGCTAGCTATCCTCAGAGAACAAATCCATGTCCTCTGTGAACGTCCAGAAAGGCTCCCGTGGCACCCTGCCCCGTGGAATCCGTCGGTCCCGAAGAGCCCTCCGACGGTCATAAGTCTCCATCCAAGAAGCAGTAGGGGCATTCTTTGCAAGGTCACGCCGAAGTTCCATCAAAACGTCATCCCTTAGCCATTCATCCAAAAAATCGTAGATACAAAAAATACTGAGATTTGTAGCAGAATGGCTAAGGAACCAACCTGGTGGAACTTCGGGGACGCCCTCCTCAGAACCGACCTCCCGAACATCCTCAGGGATGTTTTTTCCCTTCCTTCTTCTGCCCTCTTCAAACTCCTGGGCAGACGTTCGCTCTGCTGGAATCTTGGTAGCAGGCGCAGGACTAAGTGTCTCCCCGAGGATGTCAGGCTCCGAAGGAGGATTATCGGCCGTCGGTAGTTGAGCTGAGGACTGATCTTCCACCTCAACTACGTCCTCGGGGGAAGGAGGAGTAGGAGTGGTAGCTTTGGCCTTCTTGGACTTAGAAGGGCCGACAGTCGACTTCTTCCTCTTACCGGAAGTCTTCCTGCGAACTTGCTCTCCCCGCTTAGCCTGACTGTCGAAGAGCGATTTATAAAACTCGGCAGACTGATCGCCCATCTCTGCAAAAAGGTAAAATATCAGTGTAAGTCCAAAAGGAAAGCCAGAAGCTAAACCCTGGAAGATGACTTACTCTCGGAAAAAGCCTGATAAGAAATTTCACGCCGAAGGAGCATGACTATCCAGGCTTTATTCCCCGGAAGAACAGGCACGGGCATGCCGGGGTCACTCTTGTGGGCAGTTATCACTCCCAGTTCCTGAAGAACTTCCTCAGACATAAGATCCCACTTAATAGGAAAGGCGTAGAGTGAACGTGGAGGAGCCCCGGTGATGCGAACCCCTATGGTATAAAGACCATGAAACGCGGCCAAGATGTTTTCAAGCTCCACAAGACATCAAAGAGACTGGGTTTAAAGACCCCCACCCCTAATCAACCTGTGACTAGAAAGGAGAAGTGTAGAACTCCAAGAACACAAGCACACTTGTGCACCAAGGCAGTCCACAAAGAACCAAAGAGAAAACCTCTCCAAAGAGCAATATTATTTCGGCATTAATCTGTGTGTTTACATCCAGAATATGTGCATTTATATAGGCCTAAACTAGGGTAAAAATCTGGGAAAAATTCGCAGCCCAAGTCACCTAGGAAACCTAGTTACAAAGGACTCAAGAAAACCTAGTCAAACTAGGACTCTAACACACTTTTAACACATGTTTAAGGTGTGCAGCGAATTCCTTTTATCCTAAATGACCTGAATCAATTCCATGGCCTAAATAACATCCTAAATAATGTAAATAAATAGGAAACTAAAATAAAATACGTTACAACACAAGATTGGCCATAAAAACCCCAAAATAGTCTTCTCAAGTGGTTCCTGCTTGTGTCTTCAACTTCAAGCTGAAATTTGAACTTGATGCAACCATGATTTCTGAAAATGGAAAGCATGAAAGTTGTATATCTCTTTCTTATCTTTGAAATGACACCTGAACCACACAAAATGGACATCTAAAGCCAAAGATATGCCCAAAATACTGCAACTGCTTCTGAACCAGCGATGAGTCGCAAATCGTGACTTTGAAGCTATATTCGACCTCCTTAACGTGCAAACTGGGTTTTATGATCTTCATATGATTTGTAGCTCCAGATATTATCTTTCCAATGAATCAAGAATCACTCGGTTCTGATCTGTTTAGGTCAAGATATGAATTTTCTACCAGAACATCACCAATCTGTCAACAACCAAGCTTGAGACAAAAGCTTGAAGTGCACTAGTGAGCTCCTTAGCCTTCTTCCTTATCAATGGTTCACTAGTTATCTTCCATGGATCCTTGCCATCCTTGGTTGTGCCTTCTTTGATCCTATCACCCAGAGTCCCAGTCCGACACTAACCAAATACGTTTGTCGAAGTTGTCAAAATCGGCAAGCGTTACCGGAGTAAGGAGCTTCCTGGCATCGACGACGTCGGCCTCTAAAGTTTCGGAAGCCCATCTAATAGGCACGTGGCCCCAAGACTCGGGAACCCGTAAAAAGAAAAACTACTTCTGCCACCCTCGCCAATTGTCCTTATTATAGAAGGTAAACATGAACTTCTTACTCCCGGACCCTCGGGGAAGGAGGTAGTAAAAACCACCCTTCGGGACCGGGTGGAGTTTATAGGATTGCATGAAGAAGGCGAAGTGGGGGTTTATGCCGAACACCCCGCACATGCAGAGGAAGGCATTGAAGTAAGAGTAAGAATTTGGGGTAAGTTGGTTCACGGCAATGCCGTGGAAATCACAGAATTCACATATCATGTGATGAGGAGGAAACCGAAGACCGGCTTTCAGATGAGCTCGGTAAATGGTAACCTCCCCCAGAGAAGCTGCGTAGCCATAAGATCCCAGGAGGGGTAACCTCAGTGTGATATAAGAAGGGAGGTAGTACTTGGCCACCCACTTTTCCATCTTTTCCAAAATAGTGGAGCAAGGATAAGTTTCAAGGGAAGCAAGGTTTGTAGAAAGAGGGCGCTCAGTCATCAATGGGATCGGACTCAGTGGAGTTGGATTTGACATTTTTCAAAAAATAAGAAAAAGAGAGATGACTTTGGGAGAAAAAAGGGGGAACAACAACAAAACCACAAAAAGGAGCACCCACCAAAGACTTTGCCAAAGCCTGGGCTGAGAAACGCCGCTGCAAGGAATCGCCGGAGGTCACACTGCCGCAAGAATCACCGCCGGAAAAAGGAAAAGGGGCAAGAAAAGGCTCTGGAATAAACAAGAGCTAAAGCAAAAGAATGAGACAAAATAGGACAGAAGAAACTTATATAGACCGAAGAAGGATAAGTGAAGCGTCGTCATAATCATCCCTTGAAAAAAGAAACCGCCTCATTATTGCTCCTTGAAGGCGAAGGGGTGCAGTTGACGTAACCAGCATAACTGCTTCACCATCCAACAGCATACACGTGTCACACAGCGTGAGGAACCAGGGCACGAACCCCTAGCATCGTGAAAACCCAGGCGCAGTCACCCATGACTGACACGCCTGGCCAAAGGCCTCGACGATTCACAGATCCGTGGCAGAAAAGGCAAAAAGAAAAAAGTAACAAACATTCCGAGGGTGCCCAGAAAACTAGAGAGGGGTACCTCGGCTCCGAGTAAGCGACTTCTGAAGCGAGGCCGATTCCCAAGAAAGGATTTAGCCGCCAGACCGGCAAAGGGACCTTCTCGAAAACATAGCCGAAGCACCCGCTCCGGCTCTCCGGGAGGGGGCATGTGATAGCCGAGGTGCCCATCAACAGCCGAGCTCCCAAACTTGGTGGAGTACTGACTTCCGCAGAGGGAAACTACCAGCGAAGGACAGAAGGATGAACGATCCGCTGGCCTAATATAGGGAATTCGCTCCCTCAGGCAATGGTAGGACCAACCTCGGTAGAACGATCGAACCCTCTTCGAAAACAGAAGTACCCCTCGGAGGAACCATCGTCGGGTAATATATGCCCCGAGACATTAGAGTAACCTCGGAAGGTACGAACAAAGCATTTAAGGAGCCTCTAACACCTGCCCATAAAGTCGTCCCCCATGGACATTCTGACACGCTATCACTGGGACATGCCATCAGAGGGACGCCTAGATATGACGCCCTCGGAATGGCTAGGCTGTCAGTCCAGCGACTTTCGCTGAGATACACGTCCCTTCGTTCCCGAAAAAGCAGGGATCCCAACCCGTCGAACACGTGTCATAATCTGGGACGACCACTAGAGGGGAATGGCTTCTGCATGCTTCCTGTATAAAACACCCAAAAAGCGTTCTAGAAGGGTAAGATGAAAAGTTCTCTTTGAATACACAAAAGAGCACATAATCCAGTTATCTGAAAAATACTGACTTGGGCGTCGGAGGCTCCTCCCCGAAAACGCACACCGGGGACCTCCTAACCTGTGCTTCTCTGAAAGTATTTCAGGTATCCTCCACCGGGGAATCTCCTCTCAAACTGTTCTCCTCAATCAGAAGCCCTCCCTACTCTTACAATGACACACGATGAAGCCGCCGTAGGCCATCAAAACCCAAACAACTGAAAAACTAAAATAATTTTAGAATTTGGTTTGGTTTCAGCTGAAACCAAAAAACAAAATTTTGATTTTGGCTCGGTTTCTGTTTTAGATATCGGTTAATTCGGTAACTAAATTAACCAAAATTTTTTATATTTGATTTTTTTTATTTTTTGCATGTACAATAAAGCTACAAACTAACCCAAATTGGCTTGGATTCTTATTTTCTTTCTTTCCATGGACAATAAATCTTGTATATTGAATAGAATTTGGAAAGAAAAATAATGTCTCTCCCTAATTTTCTCTCTTATAGAATCTCACTCCCTCTTTTTCAATTAATTCAGGTTGCACAGAACAGAACCAAAATATTTTGGTTCAGCCTGAATTTATTTTTATAGGATAATTTTGTTTATTCAATTTTTTATCATCGAAAACCAAAAACCTAATAAATTAACTAGTTCGGTTCGATTTAAACCAAAAAAATGAAATAATCACCTCTAGTGTAGCATCACCTTCTTATCATATTGCCATGGCCGATACAAAAGTATGTTGTTATCCTCTTTATCTACAACATCACACAATACTTCATCTTCGTATCTCCCAATCTTGAAGGGCATTATTACTTGACTTGTCACCTTGATCTTTTCTTCATTGTTAAGCCATTATAGCCCATGGGGTATCGGGTATCTTTTTGTCGGAGGCTACAACTTATCAACCAAAATAGTACTAGCAACATTAGTATAACTTCCACTATCAATGATCATACTACATACCTTTCCTCTAATGTGGCACCTTGCGTGGAAGTTGTTCTCTCTTTGACGCTTCTTTTCTTTCACTTGAAGATTAAAAAATCTTCTTACCACATGTGTGACTGCTTCCACCACATACTCTACGTCAATGTCATACTTTTCCTTAGGCATACCGAAATCATCATGATCCTCTTCATCACTTTCATCTATCACAATATTTTCTTTATCATTCAACACCATGGTCATTTGATTGACACATTCTTTTGCATAATACCCCCTACCATTTCACTTAAAACATACTTTGTCCTAATTTTTAATACCTTTTTTAGAATGAAAAGTACCTTCTGTAGGCCTTTATGTATTGCCTTTGAAAGGTGCCTCGGCCTTGCCCTTGAACTCGTTCTTCCTTGGCTCCTTTATCCTTACAACATTAGTCTAACTTTGCCTTGGATTAGAGTTAGGTCTTGGATGAATCCTTGGTCACCCTTTCCTCTTCAATTGCTCATCCCACCTTGATGGCCATGTACATAATGTCCTCTAACTCTACAGAAAGATGAAAATCAACAAGATTAGCAATTTTAGGATTTGAGCCATGTAGGAACCTTGCCATTGTTGCTTCTCGGTACATTAGCCCAATCATGGCCACCTCCAAAAACTTGTAATAATCCTCAGTTAACTTTAACCCTTGTAACAACCTTTGAAGCTTTTGGTGTAGTTCTTTTTGGTAGTAGCTTGTCACAAACCTCCTCCTCATAAGAGCCTTCAATTCCTACCATGTTTGAATAGGATTTTTATTATTTCTATACCTAAACCTCACAACCTATGCCCACCAAGCAAGTTTATAATTAGTAAACTCCAAAGTGGCAAGCTTTACCTTTTTATCTTTTGGATAGGCATAACATTTAAAGATCATCTCTATTTTGGCCACCCATTCAAGGAATGCTTCCAGATCCCTTCTACCCTTAATTGTGGAATTTTCAACCTGATTGTATTGAGGTTTGGATCTTCTCTAGGCTACCCCCTCACGGGTCTCCTCGGTGGTGGTAAGTAATGGATGCTCCCAAAGTCCTCCTCTTCACAGACTAGTGGAACTTAGCTTGTAGTCGTGTCCCTCCTTGGTGGCACTCTTCCAGGGTTTTGGTGTAAGATCCCCTTTTTGGGTGCTTGTTGAGAGCTTAGTTCCCTCATTCTCTTTTCTTGGCTCTTCTACCTTCTTTCATTCTCCTCCAACTTGTCCATGTCAAGCTTGAATTGGGACCACATATCTTGCAACATGGGCTCTTACATGCTTTGGTATGAATCCTTAGACATTGTCCCTAAAATCAAAATTCCTCACGGATAATCTTTTTCTCTCAATTAGTTAGTGGAAAGATGCTTCTGCATCCAAATCTCTATATTTCTAAAAGAACTCACTCAAAGCACACTAACACTTTTAAAATCTGTCAAAGCCTTTCAAACACTTCTAAGAAAGAAAGAAAAAAAAAGGTAAATAATGGGAAGTGATGAGAATAAGATTTTCTTGTAACAGAACATTGAAAGAACAAGGGAGAAAAACTAGTTTTAGGTATGCTAGGGTTGTTGCTTAAAAATGAATTTTCTTGCAACAAACATATATTCTAGGCTTTGAAAGATTGTTTTCTTGTAGTTTTCTTGCTGAAGATGAAATTTAAAGCCTCCAGATTATTGCTTGCTGCAAAAAAAAATGAAGGGAATTTATTATTGCAGCACAAGGCACTGAAAGAATGAAAATTGAAATAAAAGAATGAAACTCAAACTATAGTGAAATGAAACTATTTTTGGTATTTGTCTGCACATTTTGGATGCAAACACATGAATCAAATGCTAGCAACTGTTATGGCTCCCTTGGCTGGAAGCTTATTTAAAGAAGGTTAACTATTTGAAACTTAGTTTGGAACCTTATTTCAAGTTCACCTAGCAAGAATAAGTAAGTTTAGAAAGTTCACTAAGTTCCGAGAAGGTTAAGGCATGAAATGAGGTTTGGAGGCAAAAGGTAATTTTATATCTTGAAGAGTCAGGGCGGATCCCCTGGTGTTAAAAATGAGTTTTGAAAACCTAAATTTTACTTTAGACCTAAACTTAATCTAAATAAACAAGGTTTGACCAAGATTGACTAGTTACTAAGGGAAAAGAAGGACTTGTTTGTAACTATGCATAAACTTTGGTGGCTTGGTTTTGAAACGAAATACAAAAGCTTGGTAAAGTGGAGGAGGCTGCCATTTTTTCCTCAAACCGAGTTCATCCTCCACCTTACCATTTCTTTATGAAATCAAGTTCAAGACCAAGAGTTTTTGGCAAAATTTGAAGCTACCAATGGGGTATATGTAGTAGGAAGCTCGTTCCAACTAAAATTTCAAGTTTTTGAAGCTTGGAACCATGTTTCCAACCATCCACTTTTTTTATGTGAGGTAACTTGTGATTCAATGGTGAATTATTATTTAGTAGGTGATTGGAACCTTGGGTTTTAGTTAGAAGTTAGTGATTTTCTATTTTGTGCCTTAGGTTGCTTGGAACTAGGAAGAACTTTGAGGAACTTTGGTTCTTGGTGAAGGGTGGATTGGTTCTTGCTTGTGTGTTAAATATAAGGTAAGGGAGTTATGCTTTCAAGCTTCATTAATGCTATTGGAGTATGTTTGCTTGACGAAATAAAGTAGTTTTGGCAATAGCATTAGTTAATGGGCTAGTTTGATTATGGTGGGCTACTAATTTCATGGAACTTAGAATGATGTTACAGTGCATCATAGGAATGCTTGTAATAATTGGTTGTGATCTTTACAACATTTTTTATAGGTATATGAAGTTTGATGGCAATCCATACATGTTTAACATGTTTGGTAAGTCTTCAAAGGTTGTAGCAGTAAAATTGGAAAATTTTGGGCATTGCAGGTATTTGCAATGCATTGCCAGCACCACAAAATGTACATCAAATGTTGATAATTGTGGCGACATTTCACCACAATATAGTGGCTAAAATTTTCCAATTTTGCTTGAGGGTTTGAGGGGAGGCCCAAGGGTGCTTAGGCTACTTAGGGGGTCTAAGTATTCTAAGAGTATGTTGAGGCTTCCAAAAATCCTCTGAGACCCAGGAGTTTTCTTAAGTTTTATGGTTACTTTCACCATAAGAAAGAAAACCACTTAACAAAGGACCATAACTAGGTATCTCTAGCTTGGGTGAATGGTTTAGTACCATCAGCAACCTAGCCATGTTGTCAGGCATGAGTTTGTGTTGTGAAGCCTTAGTGCACCTAGTATGTCTTTATGGCCTAGTCAACAGTAGTCCCGCCATAGAGCCCCTGTATAACATAAGGGAGTTTTAACTAATGAATCATCACTAGTTAGACTAGTAAGCTATGCTTGCTAGAAGGCAAGGCTCTGCCTTGTAGTTGAAGGACTAGGTTGAGGGGAAGTCTCAAGGGACTAAGACATATGTGCATAATTCTAGCCTTAGGCTCTATGAGCTCACAACAGATTACATATGTTCACATAAGTGTTATCCTTAGTAACTTTTCTTGCAGCTGAAGTAAAGACCCCTACTGAGAATTCTAAATTCTCGCTTCCTAGTTATGTTGTGCAGATTTTGACGTTGTTAGGCTGGATAACCATTAAGGGGTGTCATGGTAGCTTATTGTTGTAGGTACTTTGTTTGAGAATGTTTGTGATTCTAGTCTACTTGGGTTACTTGTTGGTTAAGTAAAAGTGCTAACTATAGTCTTTTTCTTGGCCGTAGAGCCTAACAGCACGTGGACAAGCTTTTCCGACTCGCCACTAGGAGTCAATTCTAAGGTGGGAGTTAGTAAATAAGATCTCAGCTAAGGCTTGTATATGTGTTGTATACCTAGTCCCCTCCCATGTCTATATTTAGTGTCTTAGACTCTAAGGTTGCTCTTGGGTGAGGGCATTAGTCTGCTTCATGTTGAATGCCTTCACACGGTTGTTATGTGTAGTATTAACCATACAATGTTGATTTTGTGTTCTTTGGTTCTTTGAACTTGTTTTCTATTAAAGTACCTTGGCCAAGTGTTACCACCTCACAAAAATGGGAGAATTACAAAGTGTGACATAATGGTCAAAAACCATTATATTGTGTAATTCTCACCATAGTGATTGAAGTGTGAGGGATAAAGGGCATGATCAACAACTCCTTAAAAGTGTTTTAAGTTGGTAACTGGACCCCTAAAAAAAGCCTTAAGGATTGCTTGGTTGTCAAGCAACTTATGGATTTTTTACTAAGGTTTTGGAAATTCGGGTACTCAATTGCAAAAATCTCAACACAGAGCTTTGGAGAGTTATGGGAAGTATATGAATGGTATAAAAGTTCCATCAAAGCACCAAATTCCTTATGGAAGACAAGTTTGGACAAAGAAAACACAAAAGGCATTAAGGACCTAAGTGTCCTAGTGTAAGCCTTTGGATGTCCAAGCTTTTGACTTAAGTTAAATGGTGACATTGTGCGGTTATCTTACACTAGGAGAGGCAGCTATGGTATGGTGAGCAAATCAAATGTGGACCAAGAAATTAAGACTAAGAAACCATCGTTTTGTAGCAAGTAAAATGACATAAAGCATGGTTAAGGCTATTAAGGGTGTTTAGTGCACTAAAGCCCATTTAAGTAGTCAATTTCTTCTTTGCTTCTCCCATATTCGACCTACACCAGCCACCTTCACCTCCATACCTCCTCCATAGCCACCATACCTCCAATCTTAAGGCTAGAAGCAATTGAAAGCAAGAAAGGGCAATTGGAAGCTATTTGGTGCTAAGACTTGAGTGCACCAAGGAGCAAGCTCCAATTTTGGTATACATTCAAGGTATGGAGTTCTCTTGCTCTCAGGAATGTTTTCTATATTTTCAAGCATCCATGGAGCTAGAGCTAGGCTTGGGAGAGAGCCATGAGCTTGGTGAACCAAGCATAGTGAGGGGAGTGCACTTAATGAAGGTTTTGTGACCTAGTGCAAAATGCACAATGATGGCAATGAATTTGGGGCTTCTAGAGCCTAAAGTTAGTGCTAACTAGTGTTAAAACTCTCCTAAGACCAAGCGTATGCTTGAGGAGGGCTGCCACAATGATTTGCATATATTTATTGCATGTTTTATGGACTAACCAATGCATATTGTTGTTGCTGCATACATATGGATGTCCTTTGTGTTTGGTTGCTGCATTTGGATGCTCTATATTGGATATTTGCATTGTGTTTTATTGTGTTTTAGTGTCTTTGGATGTAGATAATACTATGGGTTACATTACCTTAAGAGTATAAGTGTTCTCTTTACTAAGTTTCACAATGAAACTTACTACTCTCAAATCTGCCCATTTATGGTCCAGCAGAAAGATCACATTCAAACTGACCTTTGTAGCTCAATTTTTGCTCTAAAGTTTCACATACTTGAAGTTCCATGTATCTATTTGTGATCTGGAAAGTTTTGTGATTTTAGGAGCACATTTGGTATTTTTTATTTTTAATGATAGTCCTTACTATGTTATGCAGTGGCTGTCCAGCATCCTGTTTCTAGAGTGCATTGTGTTTAAAGCTCTCTTATAACTTGGGTGTCTATTTTAGCTGAGTTAAGGCCATTACATAGTGCATGGATGCATGTACATGTAATACATGAAAATTTGAAACAAGTATGTGAACATTTGAGGACAATTTTGCTATGTATGTGAATGTGGTCCACAAGCTGTCTAAGTGTGAATGTTAGGCTACTTGTTTGTAAATTCTATTTTGGCCACATCAAGTTGCTAGATGAAAGAGCATGTAATTCCTATGTGTATTGGACATGTATAGCATTGTTATGGACCTCCTAGTAGTCAGCACTCCCGAGAGAGGTAAAATGTTCTAAATTAAGTTTAGAACTTTAATTTCAAGGTTACAAAGCTAGAATAAAGGAGTTACAAAAATTCACTAAGTTCCAAGGAGGTTTAAGCACTAGATAAGGAGCAGGGGTAAAATGGTAATTTTTCATCCTGAGTAACCGGGCGGGGTCCCGAGTGTTTTAAGTTAAGTTTTGTAACTTAACCTTTAACCTTAACTCAAACTTGAAACAATAACAAGAATTAATCAAGAAATTAGCATGTGTTAAAAGTTGGGGGTTTATGTGTTTAAGGGTTGTAACTTGGATGGCTTAAGGGGTTGAGTGAGGGTTTAAGAAGGGAAAGGTGGCTAATGGCTGCCATAACCACGTTTTCCCCTCTCAAGCACTCATTTCTCTCTCAATTCAAGCTAGAAATCAAGTGATCTTGATTCCTAGAGTTGCCATCCAAGGATACCAACCAAGAGGAACTTGTTTCAAGCTAGAGAACAAGGTTTGGAGGCTTGGAAGCATGATTTCTCTACTCCCCTATTTTTGATACATGGTAAGCATTCTGTTCTTGGTTAATTCTATGTTATTTGAGTGAATTGAGGCTTGTGTTTTGGTTAGAGAGGAAGATTGTGATGTTTGGTGCTTTGGTTTTGATTGGAACTTAGGTGAGGACTTCTTGCACATGGTTGCTTGAGAAGAGGAGTGATTCTAGCTTGTATCTTGGATTTGAGGTAAGGGAGTAGTGTTTTTAAGCTTGAACAATGCTTGTGGCTTGAGTTTGTTGTAAGAAATTGATTGAAATTAGCAATAGCATTGAGTATGAATCTTGGTAAAATTATGGTGAACTATGAGGTTTGAGGAGGATTTGATGATGTTATAGAGCATCATTAATGGCATTGTGATAGTTCGTTATGTTCCTTTCAACTTGAACTATGTGTGTGTGAAGTTTGGTGGCTTTTTATGCATGTTTGATATGTGTACTAAGTAGCCAAAGGTCATAGCAGCAAAATGCGTGCCAATTCTGCAGTTTCACATATTGGTGACGCGTCGCCAAGAGGTACCCATAATTGGCGACCTGTCACCAACTGTAAAAAGAATCACAGAACGTCGACAACTGTGGCGACGCGTCGCCACGGTTGGCAACGCGTCGCCAAGACAGCATTGGAGACCCGATTTTGTTTTTAGCATAACTTTTCACTCGGGTGTCCGATTGAGGTGATTCAAAGTTTAACGTGAAGCTAAGAGGGAGTACTATCACTTCCAAGTTTAGAAACATCTAAAATTCCCTAGATTTAAAGTTGTTTTGAATCAAAGTGATGGTAATTTTTTAAAGGCAGAATTTTACACATTTTGCTAGGATGATTTAGGTGAGTCCCAAGGAGGTCCTTTGGGTACCTTAGCCCTCAACTATGCTGGGGGTACCTCGAGACTTCCTGAAGTCCCTCGAGAAGTGGGAGTTTCCTTGTGTTTTGAAGGTTTTGAGGTTACTTGTTGAGTATGCAAGGAAACTAAGTTGCAAGTGAATAAAACCAAGTGTCATGAGCTTAAGGTGTAAGTTTTAGAACCCTTGGCAACTTGGAAGTGTTGGAAATCATGGGGTTGTAAGGAGAGATTTTAAATGCACTGAGGTTATGAGGTTTAATAACCTAGTTACATAGTTCTCACCACAATTCCCCTGCACAACAAAGTTAAGGAGAGGTTATATAATAAGTCAGGCGTAAGCTAAGGCTTACAAGGCACAAGTTAAGAGTTGGACTTGTGAGCCACGGAGTGATGCCCGTGAGAAAGTTAGGTGTAAGCTAAGGCTTACAAGGCACAAGTTGAGGGCTAGACTTGTGAGCCACAGAGTGACGCCCGTGAGAAAGTAAGAAAATTATGTGAGGAGTGGTCCTTCGGGATCCGAGCATGCATATCCATATATTTACATATATGAGAGGTCCCTCACACTGCGAGAGCCAGCAGAGAGTATGCATGAGTTGTTTCATATCTATCCACAGTTTTACTGTTGGTACATGAGGTTACCCTTTACTGAGAATCCTGGATTCTCACCCTTACTGTTTTGTTGTGCAGATACAGAAGGAGTTGGGCCGAGTGACCGTTGAGGGTTACTCTGGTAGTAGTTTTTGGTGCACAGGTAGAATACCTAAGTTTTGATGATTCTAGTATTTATTTGTTTGGATACTTGTTGGTCTTGCACAGTACTAACTCATTTGTTCATTGGTTACAGAGCCTAGTGCACATTGGACAGGCATAGCTAGACCTAGTTGGATCAAGAGGAGTCTCTAAAGCTCACCACTGGGATTCACATCCAAGGTGGGAGTTAGAATGAGAAGATCTCAATAGAGGATTTTGTATGTGTACAAATTACTCTAGTTGCCTCCTTAGTTAAGAAATGAAGAGTCATGGGCTCGAGGACTGCTTTTTGACGGGGGCATTAGCTACTATATGTATGAATGCTCACGCATGTTGCTATGTGTAGTTAACTTATATAAAGGTTGATTTGTATGCTTTGACTGCTCTACTTGTTTTATTTGAAAAATTGTGGCCACATTAACATTTTATGGTTTTAAATAACCAGTCAAAGCATAAAGAGCATGCATATTGCATATTCTAGGATAATCAGCTAGTGACGTGGATTTAATCCGCGCACATATCAATGAGTACCAACTGCAATCCGCCGTGAGATCAAGTTCTCACAGGTGTCCTGGGCAGGGGCCAGGGACGGCTTTGTCAAGTGTAGCCTTGGAGGGCTTACCCCTTGTGAATAAAGTGTTTGAACACTCATGAAATTTCATATGGGCAAAATGGTCATAAGTGACCAAAATTTTGACTACACACTCAATATTCTATAACTCCCTATGTAGAATGAATCTTGGTATGAAATGTTGACCACACCTCGAGCATATCTATAGGTTTAATTTTGCTTTAGAATTTATACATTTGGAGTCCTGTAGCCAAAGTTATGATGTTGCAAAGTTGGCTGTCTTACTATTCATTTGGTCAGAATTTTGTAACCAACTTCAAAAATCTATAACTTGGTCCATAGGTGGGCTATTAATGTAAAACCAAATTCCCTAATTTGGTTTAAGTCTCTACTTGATATTGAAGCAAATAAACAAAGGGTACCTAGCTTGATTAATACAGTTTTTTGGAGGATATTTCGGGTGTAGTGGCTGGTTACTTAAACTTAACAAGATTGCCTAATGTGTGGTAGCCAAGATTAAGACTTGTGCTATTGTTTTACTTCCTTGATATGGTGTGCACAAAATGTGAATATCTGTGTAATGGTTGGACCAATATGCATGCGTTTACATAGTGCCAAGAGGGCCACTTGGGTATGCACACTAAGGCTATTGTTTTGATGGCCCATAGAACATACCAACCTTGGGAGTTTTAAATGCATAATTTTGGCACCATAGCTGGACTACCCTAGAATGGCTAACACCAAGGGAATGTTTTTATGTTTTCCATTTCCTGTAGTCAAGGCATAAAGAGCATGCATATTGCATATTCTTGGTTAATCAATTAGTATCATGAAGTTTTAATTGACGCACATGTACCGATAGCTAATTGCAACCACCATGAGACCAGTTCTCACAAGCTTCCTAGGTAGGGCCGATGAACGGTGATGTCAACAACACTCTTTCTGAATGACTTAGCTAAAAAAAACTAGAATGGCATATACTAGATGACTTTGAACACAAACGAGGGAATCTGAAAGAAATAAGAACAAAAAAATTAGGATGGATGAAATAATGGAAGAGTGAATCAAAATAAAGATAAATAGACACAAAATAGGATAAATTGGTCTAGTCTTGGAGCTTTGGCTCTCATAGCTAGAGGCTCATTTGTGGATGGTAAAGCATTTGAAACTTAGTTTGAAACCTTATTTCAAGTTCACATAGCAAGAATAGGTAAGTTTAGCAAAGTTCACTTAATTCCGAGAGGGTTAAGGCACCGCATGAGGTTCGGGGGTAAAATGGTAATTTTGTATTCCAAAGAGTCGAGCCAGATCCCAAGTGTTAAAAATGAGTTTTGAAAATCTAACTTTTACTTTTAACCCAAGTTTAACTTAAATAAACAAGATTTGGCAAAGATTGACTAGTTACTAGGGAAAGAAGGGGACTTGTTGTAACTATGCATAAACTTCGGTGGCTTCGTTTTAACAAGATGTATAAATGTTGGTAAAGGCAAGCATGGCAACCATTTTTACTCTAAACCTGAGCTCATCCTTCTCTATACCAATTCATCAAGAATTCTAGCTCAAAATGAAGACTTTTTGTTGAAATTTGAAGCTACCAATGGTGTATATGCATTAGGAAGCTTGTTCTAAGTGGAATTTCATGTTTTTGGACATTGGAATCATGTTTCCAACTATCCGCTATTTTTTATGTGAAGTAACTTGTGATTTTATGGTGACTTCTTGTTTGTTAGATGATTAGGAGCTTGGGTTTTGATTAGAGGTTAGTAACTTTTTGTTGAAATCATGTGTTTTGTGCCTTTGGTTGCTTAGAACTAGGAAGAACTTTGTGGAACTTGGTTTTTGTGGAAGAATTGCTTGGTTATTGCTTGTGAATTGAAATTAAGGTAAGAAAGTTATGTTTTCAAGCTTGATTAATGCTATTGGACTGTGGTTGCTTGACGAATTCAAGTAGTTTTGGCAATAGCATTAGTTAGTGGCCAAACTGGACCATGGTGGACTACTAGCTTTATAGAGATTAGATTGATGTTATAACGCATCATAGGTAGGCTTGTGATACTTGGTCATCATCTATGCAATATGTTTTATAGGTATGTTAAGTTTGAAGGTCATCCAAGCATGTTTGATATGTTTGGTAAATCTTCAAAGGTTGTAGTAGCAAAACTGGAAAATTCTTGGCATTGCAGGTATTAGCAACACATTGCCAATGCCATGAAAGTTCTCCAAATGTTGATAACTATGGTGATGCATCACCATGGTTATGGTGACTAAAATTTTCCAATTTTGCTAAATGGCTCAAGAGGAGACCTAAGGGGGTGCTTAGGGTACCTAGGGGTCTAAGTATTCCAGGGGTACTTCGAGACTTCG
>SMDT01000825.1:0-133919 GCA_005392925.1 Aquilaria sinensis
AACAGAAATTCTTCTTTATGAAGAAGGAGGAGGCCTAGTCGTACGTCTCGATGAAGTGGGCTCAGGGAAAGCTCGTGATGGATGTCGTTGACCCGAAGATGCTGTTAACTCCCCAGTTAACACCCATTTTTGCGGACCTTGACAAGCGCATCCGAGCAGTCTCTGACTGGGATTCCGAGGTCCCACCGCGCCACCTTTACCCCTTTCCAATTAACTGGAAGTTGATGACCGAAGAAGTCCTTCGGGAGTTGAAGGTGGTAAAGGAGCACGAAACGGACCTCGAGATGCCGGCTCCTGCCATTGCTGGGAAGGACTCCTGGCTGGTAAAACTTCTTCAGAAGGACATTACTTATGCGGATTATTTCGAAAGTAAGTCATCTCCTAGTCCCCTTGTTTTAATTTCATCTTGGACTTACGATGATGTTTTCTCTCTTTTTCAGAGATGGGCAGGGATACTGCTGCCTATTACCGATCGCTTTTCGTAGGGCAAGGCCGAGAAAGGTGAACAAACAAAGAAGGTTGCCTCCCGAAGACGGAAGGCGACGTGCGGAGGGCCTCCGGCGGCCAAACGATCGAAGAAGACCGTGCCTCCTCCTATGCCGGAGATTTTCGAGGAGGTGGGCAAGGAGCCCGAGGTAACCGTTGCTGCGCCTTCGACCGAGGTCGGTGCAGATGTTGGTCCTTCAAGCCCTAATTCGGCGGCTCTTCTGGATGCTTTGGTGGAAGCCCCTTCTGCCGAAGATCGCCGCAAGAGGAAAGGGAAGGAGATTTCTTCTGAGGGGGCCCTGGATTCTGGCGACGACGTTGCCGAAGTGCCACCAGGTTTGATGCCTTAGACACTTAGTTTCTGAATTTTTTTGGCAGCTATTTGTGTTTGACAATTTTTCTGCTTTTCTCGTGCAGAGGAGATTCTTCCTCCGGATTGGGTTGCCGAGCATGCCCGGAAGCGGGCCCTTCGGGATGCCCATATCCCGAAGGGGAAGATTCTGAAGGAGCTGTTTTGGTCCTTTACGGAGGACATGGACATGTACTCCGAGGACTGCCCGCTCATGGCCAAGGAGATTGCAAAGGGGGTCCTTACTGAAGCTTCTTTCAGGGCCCTTGTGCGGGGGCTCATCCGGATGATGACTCCCTCACCGCGAAGCTTTCCGAGCACACCGCCCAGGTGTGTTTCTCTCCTTGCCCCTTTTTCTTGTCTCTGATTTCTTCTAAGCATTTGCCTTTCCGTATTTTTTTCCTTTTTTTGCCTTGTCTCATTCTTGCCTTCTGTTTTTCTGCAGCTACTGGGGATATGCCGGATTCCTCAGAGTTCGTGGGTGGCGAGGCAGGGGATGTACCGGGCCGCCGCTTCAAAGACTATAGAACAATACCAGATCCTCAGTGCTGCGGACCTGCTTACGCTCGGAAACACTCAGCTGGGCCCAGACTTCGGCGTCAGAGATTTCTGCTGCCCTTCGGGAGGAGTTTGCGAAGGAAAAAGAAGAACTTATAAAGGACTCCTCCCAGAAGATTTCCGACCTCGGCTGGAAAAGTGGCGGAGCTGACTTCGGTTAATGAGGCACTTCAAAAGGAGAAGTCGGATTCTGCGGCTCTTCTGGCGAAGGCGGAGGCCGAGAAAAGCCGCACTTCAAGCCGAGGTCGATTCTTCGAAGAAGGGGAAGAATGAGTCGAAGTTTAAAAAAGAAGGTGAACCCCTTGGCGTTAAGGAAAAACGGAGGTTGAAGACCTGGAGAAGGAGCTTAATGATCTTGGGGTCGAGAAGAGGAAATCCGACGAGATGACCAAAGTTGGTTTTCAAGACGGGTTTTGTCTCGTTCGCCATCAAGTTCTTCTAAGGTTTCCAGATCTCGACCTTTCTTTCCTGGAGGCCCTAAATATTCCTGAGGGACCTCGGTGGACTTGGTCCAAGCTCGAGCACTTGAACCTTCCTCAGACTTTTCCGGCGCGGGCGGTGGTGGAAAAGGATGCAGGCGCTAGTGGCTCCCGGGACGCCGAGAATCCCTAATTTATCTAAGGCCCCTTCTGCCTTCTATTTCTTTTTCCTTGTGCTCTTTCTTTCTTGCTAGTCCTTCTTCTTTGTAAACCGATCTTGTCTGTTAATAAAGACTTTTTTTCTTTCCTGTAAGAAATTTTGGCTAAGTCTTTTTTGTGAGATTGTTCATTCCTTTTTGCCCCGAACGCGTTTGCTCAAGAGACTTCGGAAGATTAGATCGGTTCTCTGTGAGCCTTTGTATTTAGAAATTCTCGCAAGGTTTTACATTTCCTATTGTCCCGAACATGCTTGCTCGAGGGACTTCAGGAAATCACACCCATGCTTATTCTGGCGACCATCTTCGCGGAATTTTAGTATATCTTTTGTTCAAGAATCTTTCTTTCAGAAGCCCGTGTAGCTAGAAAATTTTTTTCTAACTTTGTACAATGTAAACCCTTTCGTCAAGATTCTAAGCATAGAACTTTTTCAAGGCATCTGAATGCCAAGTGTTTTTTAATTCCACGCCTTCGGCGTCACCGAGCTTGTACACCCCTCTTCGTACTTTGGCAAGAACCAGATAAGGTCCCTCCCAATTCGCGTGAAGTACGCCGTGTGATGGCCTCCGGGGTGCGAATTCCGCCTTTCGGAGAACGAGATCACCCTTTTTTATTCCTTTTGGCCTAGCTCGCAAGTTTATAGCGGCGGCCACTCTTTGCTGGAAAGCTTTCCTTCTTAGTTCCGCTATTTCTCTATGTTCGCCGACGAGGTCGAGCTTGGTTCTTAAGCCGAGGTCATTTCCACTTTCATCAAATACCTGCACTCGTATTGATGGTTGCACTACCTCTATTGGGATTATGGCCTCCGTACCGAAGACGAGCGAGAAAGGAGTTTCCCCTGTAGCCCTTCGGGGCGTTGTTCGGTAGCTCCATAGCATGCTTTGGAGTTCTCCTGGCCATTTCCCTTTTGCCTCCCCCAGTCTCTTTTTCAGACCATCTTTTATGGTCCTGTTAGATACTTCCACCTGCCCATTGCTTTGGGGGTGAGCTACCGGGGCGAAGTGCATCTTTATTCCGAGGTCGCTGATAAACTCTTGGAACCCTTTGTCTATGAACTGGGATCCGTTATCAGCCACTAGTACCCTCGGTATGTCGAATCTGCATACTATGTTTTTCCACACGAACTTGCGCACTTCTCTTGCCGAGATAGTCGTCAAAGGTTCTGCCTCGACCCATTTAGAGAAATAGTCTACTGCGACTACGCAGAACTTCACGCCCCCAGGCGCTGTCGGGAGCGGCCCGATAAGGTCTATGCCCCAAACTGCGAAGGGCCAGGGATAGTTTGCCGAAGTCACCAGCTCCGAGGGTGTTCTCTGGATTTTTGCATGTCTTTGGCAATTACCACATTTCGTAATTTGGACGAACCGCCTAGCGTCTTTCCTCAGGGTAGGCCAAAAGTATCCTTGGCGAAGTATCACCGCTGCCAGGGCGTCGGTTCCGATGTGCGAACCACAAGCGCCTTCGTGAACTTCTTGGAGGATTATTTCAATATCCTCTTCGCCAACACACCTCTGTAGCGGATTTGCATATCCCTGCCGATATAGCTCTTCTCCAATCAGAAAAGAAACGACCGGAGCGTCTCCGCACTTTTGCTGCTTCATTGGGGTCTTCGGGGAGCGTATTGGTTTCGAGATATGTTCTTATTGGGTCTTTCCAGCTTCTTCCCGAAGTCATTATGCTCAGCACTGTAATGCTCGGCTGGCTTAGCACCTCAGTATATGCTTTTGATTTTGCCAATTCATCTGCCTCAGCGTTATGTCTGTGAGGCACGCTCTCGATTCGCACGGTGTCGAATTCTCGAATAAGCTTCGTTACTAATTCATGGTATTTTTCCAGTGTTGGATCCTTCGCCCCGTAGTCCCCTGCTGTTTGCCGAACTACTAGCTGGGAATCGCTATGGGCTTTCAAGTTTCTGACACCAATTTTTCTGGCCAGGCGCAAGCCCGCTATGAGAGCTTCATATTCAGCCACATTGTTGGTGACATTGAAGCTGAACTTAATGGCCTTCATTACTTCCAGGCCTTCGGGGCCTTTAATGATCACCCCTGCTCCTTGGTGCTCGGCGCCCGAGGCACCATCAACGTACAAGGCCCATTCTGGCTCATTTTCGTCGGGACTTGGGTGGCTGTCCTCGGTAATGGGGACCTCGGCAATGAAATCTGCCAAGGCTTGAGCTTTTATGGCTTTCCGAGGTTCATAAGTGATGTCGTGTTCGCCACTGTCGTGTTGCTCCTATACACCATTTGGAGAGCCTTACACCGAATGGTCAACCTTCTTCATGACGTCCCGCAGGGGTAAACTACTTCGGACGATGATGGGGTGAGCCTGAAAATATGGTCGTAGCCTTCTTCCTTCCAGGACCAAGGCATATATAGCTTTCTGTAACAAAGGATATCTGATTTCGTGGTGCCATGCAAGGACTTGCTCACATAGTAGACTGGCCACTGCTTCGCCCTTTCCTCTTTCACAAGGACTGAGCTTACTGCTTTTTCTGTGACGGCGAGGTACAACACAAGAGGTTCTCTTTCGCGGGGCTGTCGCAAAGTGGGCAGGCGAGCCAAGTAGATTTTGAGTTCTTCCCAAGCTTTTTGGCAGTCCTCATTCCAAGGACGATCATTACTCTCGAGGTCGTCCTTCCTTTTTGCTGCCTTAGTGAGGACTTTGAAGAATGCTCGACACCGGTCTCCATATCTGGAAATAAATCTGCTAAGGGAGGTTATTCTTCCAGCAAGTCTCTGCACATCTTTTATTGTGGCAGGAGTTCGGAATTCCAACAGAGCCTTAATTTTTTCTGGGTTAGCATCAATGCCTCTTTCTGATACCATGTACCCAAGGAACTTTCCCGAAGTTACCCCGAAGGTGCACTTCTCGGGGTTAAGGCGAATTCCGAAGGTCCTGAGCTGGTGAAAAGTCTCCCTTAGGTCTGTGACATGGTCTACAGGCAGCTTGCTTTTGACTATCATGTCATCTACGTAGACTTCCATGTTCCTCCCTATTTGGTCGTTAAAGACCTTGCTCATCAACCTCTGGTAGGTGGCTCCTGCGTTTTTGAGCCCGAAGGGCATCCTGGTGTAACAGTACGTCCCCCCCTCGGTGATGAAGGCTATTTTTTCTTCGTCTTCGAGGTCCATCTTTATTTGATGGTAGCCGCTGAAGGCGTCTAGGAAACTTAGGAGCCCGTATTCGGCAGTTGAATCTACCAGTTGATCTATTGGCGGGAGAGGATATGAATCTTTTGGGCAAGCATCGTTCAGGTTTCTGAAGTCGATGCACATCCGAAGTTTGTTGCTTCCTTCTTTTGTGGCGATCACCACATTGCTTAGCCATTCGGGGTACTTGACCTCCCTGATTACATCTGCCTCCAATAAACGTTGGACTTCGGTTTTGATGAAGTCATTTTTATGGGCTGAGATGCCCCGTTTCTTTTGCCGGACAGGCTTTGCTTCCGGACTTACTTTGAGGCTATGTTGTACTACGCGCGGATTTACCCCCGGCATGTCTTTCGGCGAGTAGGCGAACAGGTCTTTATTCATTACCAGAAAGGATACAAGTTTTTTCTTATCTCCTTCGGACAAGTTTTTTCCTATTTGGGTACTTCGTCCTGGGATAAGTTCCACTTCTTCCATTTCCACCTTGCCAGAAACTTCTTTCTCGCCATTTTTTGACTTTGAAGCCCCTTCTTCTACAGCTTGTGTGAAATTGTTTGCTGGGGCTTTTCGGGCTTTGACGAACACCTTTCTTACTTCGCCCTGATCTATGAAGATTTCTGCGTCTCCTTCCTTGGTGGCGAAAGTGACAGTCAAATAACTCACGTCAGGGCGAAGTGCAGATTTCCCTACATCTACCTTCCAAGGATGGCGTTGTATGATGAGGGGACATCCATGACGATGAATCTCGCCATTGTCGAGGCAAACAACTCAACTGATTCTTTGATCGAAGTCCCTCTCATCATTAATGGAAGGTCGATCCACCGGAGGACGGGTAACTCGGAAGGTCCTACCCCGAAGGTCGGTGAAGTGACAGGCCTGAGATCACTGATGGATATGCCCAAGCTCGGTAGCAGTTGTGAAAATAGGACGTCAGCGTTTGATCCGTCATCAAGCAATACCCTTTTGACATCCCAGTTTCCAATTCTTGCCATGATCAGTTTCCAATTCTTGCCATGATCAGGAGTGGGTCGTCGTGAGGGAAGACGACTGTGGAACCATCTTTTCGGGATAGCTTCTTCGCCGGACTTTGATAGTCCATGACAGCTATTTCCCTGGCCTTCCTTTTTCTTTCCGAGGATGGGAGCCCCGTCGTGATTGTTTGTATGACTCCCGCAGGGGGTGGAGGGCGCCTCTTCGGACTTCGGTTTCTCCGCCTGTCGGAGTCGTAGTCCTCATCTTCTACCTTTCCTTCCTCCTCTTTCCTCCCCTTCGGGGAAGGCAACCGTAGGTACCGCCGAAGTTGGCCTTGTTTTATCAGAGATTCAATATACTTCTTCAGCTGGAAGCAATCCTCAGTGTCGTGGCCATGATCGCGATGAAATTGGCAGAACTTCTTCATGTTTTTTCTATTTTCAGCGGTCATGGCCCTTGGCCTATGAACTTGTGTTCCCTGCCTCTCCAGAGTCATGAGGATGTTGGTCCTCGTGGTGTTCAGCGCTGTGAAGTTCGGGGGTTTCCTTCCTCGAATTCTCCGGGGTCGGGATGGCTGGTCGGTCGGATAGCGTGCCTGCTGGCTGGACCCCTCGCCACGGGTGTGCTCGGGCCTGGGTACGCCCATTCTTAGTTCTTCGGCCGTCATGTGCTGTTCGGCCCGTCGGTAGAATTCGCCCAGTGTGTCTGGAGGGTCCTTGGAGAATTCGTAGAAGAGTTGGGAATCCCTCCGAAGGCCCCTTGTCATGGCGAGGATGCATATTTCAAGCCGAAAGTCTGGAACACTTAAAGCCTCTCTGTTGAACCTCTCGACATAGTCGCGTATAGTTTCTCCGCTTCTTTGCGCTATGTCGAACATTTGAACGGGCATCTTCGCCATCGGGCAACTCCTGATGAACTGTTGGGTGAAGGCTGTTGATAACTCCTGGAATTTTCCGATGATTCCTGGAGCCAAGGAGTTGTACCACGTGGTTGCTGGCCCAGAGAGGGTGACCTCGAAGCACTTGCACAAGGTGGCATCGTTTGCACCGTGCATCATCATGCTGCGTCTGTACTTCGTCAGGTGGGCCTGTGGGTCGGTCCGACCATCGTACGTCTCTAGCCGAGGTACCCTGAAGTCACCTAGCATAGCTGCCTCGACCACAGCTCGGGTGAAAGGAGACTGATCCCCACAAAAAGACTCAGACAGTCTGGCCCAAACTGGCTTACGAGCCACCTGCCTCTCGACTCGGTCCAGCCTTGCCAATATTTTCTCCATGAGGGTGGCGGTGCTAGGTTCTTCCTCAGGTGGAGGAGATTGACGGCGCCTCTTCGGAGAATGGCTTCGTCGTCGGGGAGAGGGTGACCTCGTCTCGGGCAAAGGGCTCATTCGGCGTCAAATTTTGGGTTGGTTGGGCCCCGTTTGCCCTGGAAGGCGTGCCCCGAGGGGCATATTTTCTGTTAAAGACTCCTCACGTGGGTCTTCACTCCCCGAACTGCGGCGGACTGCTTTGGGGCTCTTTTCCCGAGGGCGTACCGGTGAAGGAGACCTTTGGGTTTGAGCTTGTTGTGGCCATCTTCTGTCTATCTGTTGTGTCATCTCAGCCACAACAGAGCGTTGGAAGTCACGGAGGAAGCTCATGGTTATGACCAGAGGACGTTCTTCCTCGGGCGTGGAAGTCCCTGGAAGAGTTTGCTCAGCAGCCGGTTGGACTTCAGGCGCGGACGGGGACTTCGGGAGTCCTTTGTCCTTAGAACGCCGAGTCTCAACGACGGCAACCTGAAGGTGGGTTCCCACAGACGGCGCCAAATGATGTCCGGAGACATCTTCGCTGGAGGACATGGTGGTTTCTGGAGGGACTTCCTGAGGAGGAGAACGCCCGGAGTGGAGGTTTCCCAGGGAGTGGTACCTGAAGAGCCCAAAAGGAAAGGTTAGGAGGTCCCCGGGATGGTTTTCCGGGGAGGAGCCTCCGACGCCCAAGTTAGTTTTCTGAGAGGTGAAGGAAAGAGAGCACTCAAGGGTTTAGTGGCCTTGCCTGTTCGTATCCTCTCAACTGACTGACCAACCGTTTGCAAGGGGCTGCTCTTTGGTATTTATAGAAGTGTCTGGCCCGTTCAGATCGTGACACGTGTTCGGTCAGATCTGCTGTGTACCTTTGGACAAAGGGGACAAGTAGCTGTTTGTAGGCTCCCTCGAGCCTTGGTCCGAGACAGGTTGTGACAAGGCCTGGGCGGCGTCGGCGTGTCAGAGCGTCGTTTGAGGTGACATGGTGCGTCTGTGGGCGATGTGTCAGAGGCCCCTTAAATGCTCCTGCCGTACTCCCGATGTCCTTTGGGCGAGGTAGTTCTCTGGGACGAACACCCTACTTCGGGAGTTATGTTCGCCGTTCGGGGTGCTGCCTAGCTCGCAGGTTTCGCCTTCGGAAAATCCTCTCCTGCTTGCGGTAGCTGGTTCTTCTATCCCGAAGGTGATCCGTTTAATCCCCCGAGGGGGCTGTCTGCACCTTTGGAGCTCTCTGGGGTACTAGGCTAAATCCCGAGTTTGAGGCACTGGAATTCGCCTAGTCCGAGGTCAGTACTGGTGCCTCCCTCGGATGGTGCCAGGCTTCCCGAGCATGCTTTTGATAGGAGGTACGTTCTAGGAGAGGCGATAGTCCTTCGGCTATCAAACACATTGGTTACCTCATTCTAAAGATAGGGGATGGGAGAAAAAACTCTTCCAAGCTCCAAAACCATGCTTTAATGCTTGAAATGAACTGCTCCTAGCTAACATACCTTTGATAGCTCTTCTTGGTACCAAGAAACTTGGATTGTAAGGTGAATTTGAGGGAGAAATGAGAGTGGAGAGGATGAACACTAAAATTGTGGCAGCCGCCCTCACTTTCCCTTCTTAACCCCTCACTTAACCTCCAAGCCACCAAAGTACTAAGCTTGTTACAAATAAACCCCAACCTTTTGGTAACTTAGTCATTCTTGATTAAATTCTTGTTTATTCTTCAAGTTTGAGTTAAGGTTGAAAGTTAAGTTATAAAAACTCATTTTAACTACGCGGGCGCGTCCCAGCTATTCAGGATACAAAATTACCATTTTTCCCCTGAACTTTGTTTAGTGCCTCAACTACCTCAGAACTTAGTAAACTTTGCTAAACTTCTCTATTGTTGTTATGTAAACTTGAATTAAGGTTCTAAACTCAATTTAGAATACTTTACCTTCCTTAATAGTGTCTGCTACTAGGAGGTCCATAACACGTATGATAACATTTGTAACCTGTTGTGAGCTCTTATAGCTTAAGGGTCTAATATATATGCACATATAACTAGGTCCCTTGAGACCTCTCCTCACCTAGTCCTTGAACCACAAGGCGTAGCCTTGTCCTCTAGCAAGCTTAGCTTGCCAGCCTAACTAGTGATAAATCACCAGTTGAACTTCTCCCGTTTATGTTGTATAGGGGAATTATGGTGGGACTATTGTAGACTAGGCCATAAAGACCTTGTAGAATAGGTGCACTAAGGTTTCACCTTGCAACCTCATGGCTAATGGAGCGGCAAGGTCGCCAAGGGTTCTAAACCTTCCACCCAAGCTAGTGGTATTTAGTTGTGGTCCTTAGTAAACTAGTTTTCTTGCTTAATGTACAAGTCACCATAAAAATTTATAAAATTCAAGAAAACTCCTTGGTCTTGAAGGAGTTTTGGAAGTCTTAGAGTACCCCCATAATACTTAGATCCTAAGGTACCCTAACAAACCCCTTAGGTCTCCCTTCGACCTTCCTAGTAAAACTTCAAAAATTCAGCCAACCTGCCTGTGGTGACGCGTCACCATAGTTGGTAATGTTCTACTAACTTTTCTGGTATTGGTGACACGTCATGGACAATGGTACCAAACTGGCGCCGCGTCACCAATCTGCGAATCTACAAAATTTTCATAGATTTTGCTACTATGAACTTTGGACACTTACCAAAGATATCAAACATGCTTGGTTAGCCTCCAAACTTCCCATACATGTAAAACATGTTTCATAGATCACAACCAACTATCACATGCCACTCTATGATGCATTATAACATCATTCCAATCATCACAAACCTCATAGTCCACCATGATTCAACCTTATTCACTAACTAACGCTATTGCTAGAATTACTCAAATTCTTCAAGCAAACTCATTCCAATAGTATCAAATGAACATAAAAACACAACACCCTTACCTCAATTCCAAGTACCAAGCAAGAATCAAGCACTCTTCCAATCCACTAAGCTCACCAAAGCACCACCTAAGTTCCAAGCAAAACATAGGCACCCAACATCAAATTCTTGCCATCTAACCAAAACCCAAGATTCTAATAACCAATAAGCATGAATTCAATCAAGAACATATTGGCTACCTCGTACTAAAAATAGGGGATGGGAGAAAACATGCTTCCAAGCTCCAAAATCATGGTTTTAGGCTTGGAATGAGCTCCCAATGGCCTATATTCTTTTGATGGCTTCTCTTTTCATCAAGAAACTTTGATTTCAAGCTCAATTGGATGGAAAAATGAGGGTGGAGA
The DNA here is from genome assembly GCA_005392925.1 of Aquilaria sinensis. NCBI lineage: Eukaryota > Viridiplantae > Streptophyta > Magnoliopsida > Malvales > Thymelaeaceae > Aquilaria > Aquilaria sinensis. The sequence continues at coordinate 10,693 of SMDT01000825.1, forward strand.
GCAGGAACTCGGGTTTATGGCAGCCACCCTTCACTTTACCCTCTTATAACCCTTGCTTAATATAAAAGCCACCAAAGTATTAGACTTGATACACTTAAGCCCCCATCTTTTGGTAACCTTAGCTATCCTTGATTAATCCTTGTTTATTTCATCAAATTTGGGTTAAAGTTGAAAGTTAAGTTATAAAACTTCACTTTAACCACTTGGGACCTAATTCAGCTATTCAGGATACAAAATTACCATTTTGCCCCTAAACCGCATTTAGTGCCTTAACTTTCTTGGAACTTAGTGAACTTTGCGAAACTTTTCTATTCTTTCTATGTAAACTTGAATTAAGGTTCCAAACTTAATTTAGAGCACTTTATCTCCTTTAGGTGTGCTTCCCACTAGTAGGGCAATAACATAAGCATTAACCAAAGATGTTAAAGTTTGTTACCCACTATGGTGTAGTCCAGTTATAGTGTCAAAATTGTGCATTTAAAACTCCTAACGTTGGTATGTTCTGTAGGCCATTAGAACAATACCCTTAGTGTGCATACCCAAGTGGCCCTCTTTGCCACTATGTAAATGCATGCATATTGGTCCAACCATTATACACATATTCATATTTTATGCACACCATAGAAGCAAAGAAGGAAAACACTAGCACAAGCCTTACTCTTGGCTACCACACATTAGGCAATCTTATTAAGTATAAGTGACCAACCACTGCACCTGTAACTTCTTCCAAAAAAATGTATTAATCTAGCCATGCAAACCCATGTTTTCTTTACTTCGTTATCAAGTAGAGTCTTTAAGAAAACCAACGAATTTGGTTTTACATCAATAGCCCACTTATGGACCATGTTATGGATTTTTTAAGTTGGTTACAAAATTCTGATCAAATGAACAGTAACTTAGCCAAATTTGCAACATCATATCTTTAGCTAGAGGGCTCCAAATTTAGAAATTCTAAATCTTAGTTCAACCTCTAGATGTACTCCACGTGTGGTCAAAATTTGATACCAAGATTGAATCGACAAAGGGAGATATAGAATATTAAGTGCAGAGTCAAAATTTTGTTCACTTTATAACCATTTTGCCAATACAAAATGTCATAAGTGTGCAAACACTTCATTCACAAGGGGTAAGCCCTCCAAGGCTATCCTATACTTGTCTAATACACATAGGAATTACACGCTCTTGCATGTAGCACCTTTATGTGGCCAAAGCATTGCTCAAATGTTCAGATACTTGTCTCATTTTACAAACACTATATGTACATGCATACATGCACTACATAATTGTCTGAACCTAGCTAAATACACACCCTAAGTTACAGGAGTGCGTGAGACACAATAGACTCCAAAAATAGCATGCTGGATAGCTGCTGCATAACACAATAAGCACCATCACTAAAAATACCAAATGTGCTCCTAAAATCATCAAACTTTTCAAATCCTAGCCTGACACATGGAAGTTCATGTGATCTTTTTGCTGGACCTGAAATGGTGGAATTAAGGGTGTAAGTTTCATTATGAAACTTAGTAGGGGAAATACTTAGGTTCTGAAGCAAATGTGAACCTCGTTAAAACCTGCATCCAAAGCACTAAAACACAAAACCACAATGCATATATACTAGATATAGCACCCAAATGCAGCAGCCATTCACAACCAACAAACACATGAAATGCAGCAACAACATAAACAATTGGTTAGTCCACAAAACATGTAATAAACATATGTAAATCACTATGGCAGCTATCCTCAAGCTTAAGCTTCATCTTAGGAGAGTTTAACCACTAGTTAGCACTAACCTTGGGCTCTAGAAACTCCAATTTTTATTGCCATCACTGTGTACTTCACACTAGGTCTCAAAACCTTCAATAAGTGCACTCCCCTCACTATGCTTGGTTCATCAAGTTCATGGCTCTCTTCCAAGCTTAGCCCTAGCTCCATAGATGCTTGAACATACAGTAAACAATCCATGAAAGTAAGAGACCACTTACCTTGATGGGTATGATAAAATTGGAGATTGATCCTAGGTGCAACCAAGCAATAGCACCAAATAGCTTCCAATTTTGCGTCCTTGACTTCAATTGAAAGTAGTTTTGAGTTTGAATGTATGGTGGCTCTGAAGGAAGTGTGGATGAGGGTGGGTTACATCCCATGGCTAGTATGCTCGAATATGAGAGAAGAAATGGTGGTCTTCACTACTTAAATGGTCAAAAGTACATTAAACACACTTAAGTAGTCTTAACCTTGTCTTATGTCATTTTCCTTGCTACAAGAGTATGGTTTCTTAGTCTTAATCTCTTGGCTTACATTTGACCATCCTTATCTTGCTTTAGTAGCCCCTCATTTGGTAGGATAACCTCACAATTTCACCATTTGACTTAAGTGAACGACATACACATCTTAAGGCCTACATTAGAACACTTAGGTCCTTTATGCCTTCTTGTGTTTTCTTTGTCCTTAGTTGCCTTTCATAAGCAATTTGGTCCTCCAATAGAACTTTCATACCATTCGTATCCTTCTCATAACTCTCCAAATATGGTTTTTAGACATTATGACAAACTTGTAATTCTCCTAATTTTATAAGGTGGTAACAAACTGAATGTTCACCAAACATAATAGCCTAAATATTTCACCGAATGTGGTGAAGAGATTAATTTGACTAAACATTTTCACCGAAGATGGTGAGTTTATGGTCTAATTAAACACCTTGCCAAAAGTGGTGAATGTATTAACCATTTGCCAAATGTAGTAGACGTGTTTAAACACTTTGGAAAAATATGACAATAATGTGACTTGACCAAATGCAAATGTCAAAGGTGGCTACGCAACTTGAAGTATCAATGCTTTTTGTCGACTTAGACAAAATTTTGAACACAAACTTGAAAACAAAAAGCATTTCGTTAAAAGGAAGAAGTACATAAATTAAAAAAAAATATGACTACACCTCTGTATCCTCTTTTTTCGGTTCTTCGAAATCACCATCATCCTCATCATCATCTATGTTCATCAAAGGTTACTGACGTAAGTTTAAGTACTGATCTCGGGACCCTTATGAAGAAGGACCTTCGGGAATGTCAACCGCCCAAAGAAAAGAAATGTCCAAATTTGGATAGTGAGAAAGGATCTAAAACTAAGCTACGCTGTTACCTACCCCCGAGGTAGTCCAGTTATGGTGCCAAAATTGTGCATTTAAAGCTCCTAGGGTTGGTATGTTCTGTAGGCCACCAAAACAATACCCTTAATGTGCATACCCAAGTGGCCCTCGTAAGCACTATGTAAATGCATGCAGGTTGGTCCAACCATTACATGCATATTCACATTTTATGCACACCATGGTAGCAAGGAAGGAAAACATGAGCACAAGCCTTAATCTTGGCTACCACATATTAGGCAATCTTGTTAAGTTTAAGTGACCAGCCACTGCACTTGAATCTTCTTCCAAAAAACTGTATTAATCTAGCCATGTACCCCCTATTTTACTTACTTCATTATCAAGTAGAGACTTAAACCAAACTAGGGAATTTGGTTTTACATCAATAGCCCACCTATGAACCAAGTTCTAGATTTTTGAAATTGGTTACAAAATTCTGATGAAATGAATAGTAACTAAGCCAACTTTCCACTGTCATAACTTTGGCTACAGTTCTTAAAATGCATAAATTTGAAAGCCCAGTTAAATCTCTAGATGTGCTTTAGGTGTGGTCAAAATTTTGTACCAATATTCATTCTATGCAAGGATAAATAGAACTTCAAGTGTAATGTCAAAATTTTGGTCACTTTATGACTATTTTGCCCATACAAAATATCATAAGTGTGCAAACACTTCATTCAGAAGGAGTAAGCCCTCCAAGGCTATTCCATAGATGCTCTTGCATCTAACAACGATATGTGGCCAAAACAGAAATTACAAGTAAGCAGCCTAACATTCCCACTTCGGCTACTTTGCACCACATCACATACATAACAACACAGTCCTCAAGTGTTCAGATACTTGTTTCCACTTTACATGTCTTACATGTACATGCATTCATGCATTACATAATGGCCTTAACTCAGCTTGCTACCAGTGATGCTCGTTGGCATCCTCGTTGTGTGACATAGTGGCCTGAGGCTGGGACTTCCGGCATGAAGTTGTCTGGATGAGAGACTTCCAATGGGAGGATGGCTGCAAGACTCAAAAGAACAAGGATTAGAGACTCCTCAAAATGTGTTTGCAGGGGAGGAGCCTCTGATGCCTAGGTCAGTAAGAGTAGGATAAGTAAGGAGCAGAGTGGATAGTAGAGAGTAGAGAGAGTCTTCTCTGTTCTTACCAAGGTCTTCCTGAGTATTTATGGGAGGGCATAGGAAAGACGCCATTTAACATAGCCTGCTGAGGTTATGACATGTGTTCAGCCAAATTTGATCTGTACCTCTGCAGACAGGTACCTCCAGCTGCCCCTAGGCTATTCAAGCCAACGGTGCCAATGAGGTTACTGTGATAGGGGTGTCTGTGGCAGAGGTTTCTGTGGCAGGGGTGTGTGCTAGGTCTCTATGTCAGAGGCTCCTTAACCATTTTTGTCGTATCTGCTCAAGACCCCTTTGGTGTACAAGGCTTCTTCGGAATAGGAGGTCCTCCTCGGCCCGATACCACTACTAAGGCCCATTAGGAAAGGCCCCTTGGCAGAGTGGGGCACCTTCGATGGATGCTCTTAATTTCCAAGGATGGGGGTATGCTTTCCTGAACTCAATGGGTTCATCATTCTGAAGGTGGTAGTGTGTACCATTTTCGAGGTCGGTCTCGCTATTTCCCAAGGATGGTGGCTGGCCACCGAGGTCATGCCTGGCTCACCGAGGGTGAATTTTGGTGAGGTGCTCTGGAGATCTCGGGGGCCCGGGCCCTTCGGTTATAGGGCATTGTTCTTTTTCGAGGATGGTAAGGGCCTCATCTTTTCCAAGGTTGGTCACTCATGTTCTCCGAGGGTGGTGCTTCTCAGGTTAATTTGGGAATTCTCCAATGGTAATAGCCCTTTGGCTATCAACCACCTCATAAAAATGGGAGAATTACAAGTGTGCCATAATGGCTAAAACCATTATATTGTGTAATTCTCATCATAGTGATTACAGTATGGGGGTAAAAGGCATGTTCAATAGCTCATTAAAACTGTTCCAAGTTCATACCTTAGCCCCCAAGAAAAGCCTTAAGGATTGCTTATTTGTCAAGCAACCTATGGACCTTTTTGTAAGATTTTGGAAATTCGGGTACTCAATTACAAAAATTTCATAAAAGAGATTTGGAGAGTTATGGGAAGGATATGAATGGCATAAAAGTGATATTGGAGGACCAAATTGCTTATAAAAGACAAGTATGGACAAAAGAAAACAAAAAATGTTTTATGGACTTAAGTTTGCTATTGTGCGCCTTTGGTTGTCCATGCTTATGATTGAAGTCAAATGGAAGTCTTTTGGGGCTATCCCAGATAAGGAGGGGGTGCTATGGCATGGGATAAGGAAGTCAAATGTGGGCCAAGAGATTAAGGTAAAGAAACCATGGTCTTGTAGCAAGGAAAATGACATAAAGCCTGGTTAAGCTTGTCCAGTGTGTTTAGTGCACTTAAGACGGTATAAGTGTCCATTCTTGTCCTTATCTCCCAAATTTCGGCCTCCCCCAGTAAAAAGGAAGCCAGCCCTCTCCTCAACACTTCTTCCATAGCCTCCACACCTTCAAACTCAAAACTACTTGCAATTTAAGTCAATGAAGCACAATTGGAAGCTATTAGGTGCTATTGCTTGATGCACCTAGGATCAAGCTCAAATTTCATTTTACCCATCAAGGAAAGGGTTCTCTGGGTTGTTTCTATATTTTCAAGCAACCATTGAGCTAGGGTTAAGCTTGGAAGAGAGCCATGAGCTTGATGAAACAAGCTTACTAAGGGGAGTGCACTTATTGAAGGTTTTGTGAGCTAGTGTGAAGTGCATAGTGATAGTAGCAAATTGAAGGGTTTCCTAGAGCCCAAAGTTAGTACTAACTAGTGTTAAAATCCTCCTAAGACCAAGCATTAGCTTCAGGAGGGCTGCTATATTGATTTGGTTATGTTTATTATGTGTTTTATGGACTAAGCCATGGTATATGTTGCTGCCACATTTCATGTGTTTGTTGGTTGTGAATGGCTGCTGCATTTGATTGCTATATCTTGTATATATGCATTGTTGTTTTTTTGTTTTAGTGTCCTTGGATGCAGGTTTTAATGATGGTTACACTGCCTATTGAATCCAAGTGCTACCCTTACTAAGTTTCTCAATGTAACTTACTCCCCTCAATTCTGTCATTTTAGGTCTAGCTGAAAGTTCACTTTAAACTAATCTTTGTACTTTGATTTTAGTGCTGAATTTTTAGGCACTTGAACTTCCATATATCTAGTTCTGTTCTGGAAATTTTGGTGACTTTAGGAACACATTTGGTATTTTTAGTGATTGTACTTACTATGTTGTACCATAGCTGTCCAGCATCCTGTTCTGGAGTCCGTTGTGTCTCAGGCACTCCTGTAACCTAGGGTTCGTATTTAGTTGAGTTAAGACCATTATGTAGTGCATATATGCATTTACATGTAGTGTATGTAAAATGAGATAAGTAGCTGAACGTTTGAGTAATATTTTTGCTATGTAAGTGATGTGGTGCAAAGCTGCCTAAGTGTAAATGATGGGTTGGTTACTTGTAAATTCTGTTTTAGCTACATAGTTGTTAAATGCAAGGGAATATATTTCATATGTGTAATGGACATATATAGGGTAGCCTTGGGGGGCTTTCCCCTTGTGAATGAAGTGTTTTCACACTTATGAAATTTTGTATGGGCAAAATGGTCATAAATTGACCAGAATTTCGGCTCTGCACTTAAAGTTCTATATGTCCCTGTGTAGAAGGAATCATGGAATTAAATTTTGACGACTCCCAAAAAGCATCTAGAGGTTGAACTGGGATTTAAAATTTATGAATTTGGATCCTTGTAACCAAAGATATCATGTTTCAAAGTTGGCTAAGTTACTCTTCATTAAGTCAGAATTTTGTAAGCAACATAAAAAATCCATAACTTGGTCCATAGGTGGGCTATTGATGTAAAAAAAAATTCCATGGTTTGCTCTAAGTCTCTAATTGATAACGGAGTAAATAAGATAGGGCAGTACATGGTTGAAATGATACAGTTTATTAGTGGAAGTTACGGGTGCAGTGGCTGGTCACTAGAACTTAAGATGATTGCTTAATGTGTTGTAGCCAAGATTAAGACTTATACTAGTGTTTTCCTTCTTTGATACCATGGTGTGCATGAAATGTGAATTTGTGTGTGATGGTTGGACCAATATGCATGTGTTTACACTATGCCCAAGAAGGCCACTTGGGTATGCACACTAAGGGTAGTGTTCTGATGGCCTACAGAACATTACCAATCCTGACAGTCAAAATGCACAATTTTGGCACCATAATTGGACAACCCTAGAGTGGGTAACATAGCTAAAACATGGACCCAAGTTATAAAAGAGCTTTAGATGCAATGCACTCCAGAAACAGGATGCTAGACAACTGCTACATAACACAATAAGCACCATCACCAAAAATACCATATTTGCTCCTAGAATCACCAAACTTTCCACATCACATCTAGATACATGGAAGTTTAAATACCTGAAATTTCAAATAAAAAATCAAACCACAAAGTTTAGTTTCAATGTGATATTTCTGCTGGACTTGAAATGGGCAGTTTTGAGAGGAGTAAGTTTCATTGCCAAACTTAGTAAGGGTAACACTTGTACTCTTAAGGAAATCTAACCATCATTAAAACCTGCATCCAAACACACTAAAACATGAAACCACAATGTATATGTACAAGATATAGCAACCAAATGTAGCAGCCATTCACAACCAACAAACATATGAAATGCGGTAGCATCATAAACCATAGGTTACTCCATAAAACATTCAATAAACTTAATTAAATCATTATGGAAGCCCTCCTCAACCTAATGCTTGGTCTTAGGAAGATTTTAACACTATTTAGTACTAACTTTGGGCTCTAGAAACCCTCATTTCATTGCCATCATTGTGCACTTGACACTAGGTCACAAAACATTCAATAAGTGCCCTCGCCTCACTAAGCTTGGTTTATCAAACTCATGGCTCTCTTCTAATCATTGCCCTAGCTCCATGGATGCTTGAAAATATAGTAAACAATCGATGACAACAACCACCCAAGCAATAACTTTAGTTTTCTTCCAATTGCTTCCTTCTGCCTTCAATTTGAAGTAGTTTTAACTTTGGAGGTATGGTGGCTATGGAGGAAGTGTGGAGGAGGGTGGGAGACATCCCATGGCTAGTATGGCTCAATATGAGAGAAGAAAAGGTGGTCTTGACTACATAAATGCTCAAAAGAACATTAAACATACTTAACTAGCCTTAACCTTCCTTTATGTCATTTTCCTCGCTACAAAATCATGGTTTCTTACTCTTAAAGTCATGGCCTACATTTGACCATCCCTATCTTGCTATAGCAGCCCCTCCTTAGGCGGGATAACCCTATAATATTCACCTGTTGACTTAAGAGAAAGGCATACACATCTTAAGGCCTACATTAGAACACTTAGGTCCTTTATGCCTTTTGTGTTTTGTTTGTCCTCAGTTGTCTACCATAAGCAATTTGGTCTTCTAATAGAACTTTCATACCATTCATGTCCTTCCCACAACTCTCCAACACTCTTTCTTGAGAGTTTTTCAATTAAGTACCTGAATTTCTAAAACCTTACAAAAATGTCCATAGGTTGCTTGACAAACAAGCAATCCTTAAGGTTTTTTTTTTTTGGGCCAAGTTACCAACTTGGAACACTTTCAATGAGGTGTTGATCATACCCTTTACCCCTCACACTTTAATCACTATGATGAGAATTACACAATATATTGGTTTTTGATCATTATGCCACACTTTGTAATTCTCCCATTCTTCTAAGGTGGTAACACAAGCAGAAGCCATCCTAAGAGGATTCATTGGACATTGCATCTGACTTCTCCTTCTACTCTTTCAGAACCTCTGTGATGGCTGGTGGCATCTTTGTCATGTGACACAGTGAGGCTGAGAAGGACTTCCGATATGGGAAAGGGCCACGTTGTGGAGACTCCTTAGGAGTACCTGCCTGAAATACTCAGGAAACAGGGGTTAAGAGGTCCCCAGAGTCTTTTTCCAGGGAGGAGCCTCCGATGCCCAAGTCAGTGCTTTGGGGGGTGGAGAGGGAGTAGTAAGGACAAAAGGCTCTTGCCTGCCGTGTTTTCTGGAGGGCGGAAAGGAGAGGATCCTCTCTTGAGACCATTCCCCCTATATATATAAGAGGGGGTGAGCCCTTCAGATTGTGACATGTGTACGGATGGATACCATCCGTACTTCTGGGTGTGGGGGCCCCTAGCCGCCTGCAGGCTCCTCGGGCTACGAGCTGAGGCAAGCATAGCCCTACATGAAAAGACATAGGCAGTGGCGGGGCGTCAGAGTCCATATGAGGGTGGCGTGCAGGGTGTGCGGGCGTAATGTCAGAGACTCCTTAATGGCTCTTGCCATACCTCCGAGGTCCCTTTGGTTGATGTCTCACTTTGGAGTGAGGGGCCTTTTCCCGGAGTCATACTGGTACTTCTGGGAATTCCCTAGCTCCGAAGTTACTCCTTCGGGGACTTTCTCCTGCAGAAGGTGGCTGGTCCTTCTCCCCCGAAGCTGGTTCGGTCGCCTTCCCGAGGGAGGCGATACGCTAGTTTTTCGTGGTTTGTATTGGCGGGTTTCCGAGATCGTGTACCTTAGGTGTCTGATTCCCTCCTTTCCGGGGTCCTCTGGTGACCGGGCGATAGCGCTTTGGCTAACACATGGCCCCCCCTCGGAAAGCCGGAGTGGAAGCTTCAGCTAGTTGTCCTTTTGGGGGCACTTTTCAGGACTCGGAGTGTGACATTCATAGGGGAAGCACTTCGCCACCTACGGTATAAGCCTTGTCCGGATGGGTGTTACCTATCTGCCCTTTGGTGTTCTCGAGATACGTAACCTCTTTACTTTTCCTGCCATAGGCTGGTGGACTGTCACTTCTTGAAACTAGGCGTGTCAGTCTGGAGTGGCGCGCCTGGGTTTTCGGGATGTCAGAAAATGCATCCTAATTTCTCGTGATAGGTGACACGTGGCAGGTGCTGGTTGGGGTTCGTCATGTCGGTTACGATGGGCACGTCTTTTCACGTGCGAAGCACAATTATGGCAATTCTTTGCCTTCCCAAAGCAATTATGACACCCCTCCGGCTTCCCTTCCTCGATCTATATAAGCGCCCTTCCGTCATACTCTTCATTTGTTTTTCTTTGCTCTCATCTGCTTTCGTGCCTTTTCTTCCTTTTTTGCGGCGGCATTAACGGCGGCGCCACTTCCGGCCACCTTTCACGACGGCGTCCACAAACCCTGATTTTGGCAAGACTTTTGGTGGGTTCCGACTCTAGAGATCCTTCGATTTCTGCTTTTCTTCTAGCTTTCCGAAGTCATTTTTCTTCTTTCCGAAGTCTCTTTTTTGGCCAACCATGTCTTCACCTATCCTTGAGAGCTGGCAACCTCTTATGTCTCACCCTTGTTGCTCCACCTCTGAGAAATTAAAGAAGTGGACAACCAAATTTTTCCTTCCCTCCTACGCCACCACACGGTTACCCCACCTCGGTCACTTTAGCTTTATGAACCAGGACGATGAGGATACCATTTTCTGAGCCCAACTGAAGGCCGGACTTCAGTTTCCCCCAATGAAGATGATTTGCTACTTTTGTGAATTCTATGGCATAGCCGTGAATCAGCTTCCTCCCAACTCATACTGCTATTTCAATGCCTTTTTCTGCATGTGCGGGGTCTTCGGGGTAGAACCCCATTTTATCCTATTCATGCAGTATTACAAGCTCTATCCAGTCACGAAGGGTGGCTTTTATTTCATGCTACCTCGGGGATCTGGGAGCAAAAAATTCATGTTCACCTTTGCTACCAAAGATAGCTGGCGAGGGTGGCAAAGGAAGTTCTTGTTCCTAAAGGTGGCGGAGGCCTGGTCGCATGTTCCGACTAAGTGGGCTTGGGGGAAGCTAGAGACGAATGTCATCGATCCCAAGAAGTTGCTAACTCCCGAGTTGGTAGCGAGGTTTGCGAACTTCGATAGACGTATCTGTGTTGTTGCCGACTAGGATTCTGAGGTCCCTCCACGCTCCCTCTACCCCTTCCCCATCATGTGGAAGCTCATGACCGAGGAGGTCCTTCGGGAGTTGGGGGTAGTTAAGGAGCATAAGATGGATCTCGGTATGCCAGCTCCTGCCATCGAGGGGAAAAATTCCTGGCTAGTAAAGCTACTTCGGGGGGAGCTCACTTATGCAGCCTTTTTCAAAAGTGAGTTTTCTTTCAAAAATTTTCAGTATAAGTATCTATCTGGACTCACACTGATGTTTTCCTTTTTTCTAGAGATGGGCGACAAGTCTGCTGCCTACTATAAGTCTCACTTCCTCGGTCAGGCCGAGAAGGGGGAATAAACGAAGAAGGGTGTCTCCGAGAAGGCGAAGAAGGACACCTTTCTTCCACCCCCGGAGGATGTGGTGGAGGTCGGTGGTGACATTGCAATTTCCAACAAGCCTGAAACTCCTGCCGAGCCTGGAACTCCCACCGAGCCTGAAACTACCGCGAGGTTCCTGCCGGGGTGGTTACTGTTGCTGCTGCTTTGAGTCCCACCACATCGGTGGATCTTTTTGGCTCTTTGGCAGGGAGTCCTTCTACCGAGGAGTTGGAAAAATGCCAAAGAGACAAAGGCAAACAAATTCCTATCAACCTGGAGGAGGTCTGTGACTCTGATGACAACGTTGCTGAGGTTGCACCCGGTTTGTCTCCTACCCCTTTTCAGTACTCGTATCCTCATAACTCACATAGTTAAGGAGCTTTTACTGACTTACGCTTTTAACTTTCCAGAGGATCTGGCGCCTTCAGCTTGGATGGTTGAGCATGCCCGAAGGCGGGCCCTTCGGGATTCCTACATCGCGAAGGATAAGGTTCCAAGGGAGCCGTTCTGGTCTTTCATGAAGGACATGAATCTGTTCTCCGAAGATTGTCGGGACATAGCTCCCTAGATGGCGAGGGGCATGCTCACTCAGGTTTCCTTCAAGGCAGTTGCCGAGGAGTGTGCCTCCGAGGATGCCCTTGCTGCTAAGGTTTCCAAGCATGCTACCCAAGTAGTTCTTCAGGCCTCTTCGTTTTCCCCTCCCACTTTTTTGTCCAAGTGTTTTGGCTTTCCTTGTGTAAATTTCACTAAGTACCTTCTTTTTTGTAGCTCTGGGGTATAGTGGATACCTTCGAGCTTGGGCGGCAAAGCAGTCTTCGGTCTGAGCTAGGGTCTTCTACGTTAACTCGGTTGTGATGAACACCGAGTTGAGCTGAATAGCCAATGAGAAGGTTGCCAAGCTTCAGGAGGAATTCTTGAAGTGCCAAGAAGAGCTCTTGAAGGATTTCTCCAATAAAATGTCTGACCTTGGTGAGAAGGTTGTGAGCTTAACCTCGACCAATGAGGCCATTCAGAAGGAGAAAGAAGAAGAAGCTGTTCTCCTGATGAAGGCTCTTGTTGACAATGCCAAATGTCAAGCCAAGGTCGACTTGCTGAAGAAGGACTCAAAGAAGAAGAAGAAGATAAAGGAGCAGGAGAAGGAGGTTTCAGATCTTTAGAACGAGGTTAATGACTTGGATGTTGAGAAAGACAAGGCCGTTCAGGCGACCAAGGTTGCCTTTCAGGACGGCTTCTACCTAGCTTGTCACCAAGTTCTGAAGGAATATCTGGACCTCGACCATTCCTTCTTGGCTTCCTTGGATATTCCCGAGGGGCCTCGGTGGACTTGGTCGAAGATTGAGCTCCTCAACCTGCCATTTCCCCTCCTCCTGCACTGAAGGCGGCGGCGAAAGATACAAGAGCCGGAGCTTCCCATGACGCCGGGGTCCCTTAGATATTCTAGGGCCTTTGCTTTCTTCTTTTCTTTGTATTTTTCTTCTTGTAACCTTCTCCTTGTACTAAGACCTTCTTCAATGAATTTTCCTTCATAATTTGGTTAAGTCTTTTGAGCAATTTTTGTTTCCCAGTTGTCCCGACCACTTTCGGTCAAGGGACTTCGGAAAGGTACATTTTGCTCATTTCATCGGCCAACCTGTGGGTAAACGTTCGTTGTTGGCGAAGTACCCTTAGGCTTCACCTTTTTTGGGCATATAACCCAATCAACTTCAGAAGGAAAACATGACTTTCGGGAGTGCGTGCTTCAGCTTTGTTCGGCGAGCACTCTCAGATAGGGGAAAAATTCTGTACTTAGAAAAAATTTCTAACTTGTAGAATTTCTCACCTAAAATTCTGAGTATAGAATTTCTTTTTAAGGCATCTGAGTGCCATGTATTTTTCAGTTCTCCCCCTTCGGTGTCGCCAAGCTTGTATACTTCCTTTTGGACCTCGTTTAGGACCAAGTAAGGCCCTTTCCAGTTTGGCCGAAGTACCCCATGGGACGATTTTTGGGGTTCAAACTCAACCTTTCAGAAGATGAGGTCTCCTTTCCTAATTCCTTTTGGCCTAACACGTAGGTTTGCGCTCATGGCCACCTTTTGCTGAAAGGCCTTTCTTCCAAGCTCACCCACTTCTCTGTGTTCATCAACTAGGTCGAGCTTAGTTCTCAACTTGAGGTCGTTTCCTCTTTCGTCGAACACTTGTATTCTAACTTATGGCCGTACTACTTCAATAGGGATAATGGCCTCTGTATTGGAGATAAGTGAGAAAGGTGTCTCCCCTCGTGGCCCCTTGGGGTGTTGTCTGATAACTCCACAGTACACTAGGAAGTTCTCCTGGCCACTCTCCCTTTGCTTCCCCCAACCTCTTTTCCAGTTTTTCTTTTGTAGTTCTATTGGCTACCTCTACTTGTCCGTTGCTCTGGGCTGAGCTAACGGGGCGAAGTGTGTTTTTATTACGAAGTTGGTGACGAATTCTTGGAATCCCTTGTCCATAAACTGGGAACCATTATTGGACACTGTCACCGTTGGTTTGCCAAATCTGCATATCATGTTCTTCCAGATGAACTTTTGTATATCCTATGCCGAAATAGTTGCCAGGGGCTCTGCCTCTACCCACTTAGTGAAGTAGTCTGCTATTATTACGTAGAACTTCACTCCTCTAGGTGCTGTCGGGAGAGGCCTGATGAGGTCTATCCCTTATACTGCAATGGGGCAAGGGTGATCTGCCGGGGTTATCTACTTCGAACACAGCCTTTGGGTGCTAGCGTGTCTTTGGCCATTTTCACACTTCCTGGATGAATTGTCTTGCACCCCTTTTTGCCGATACATCTCTATAACGGACTTGCATACCCTTGCTGGTATGATTCCTCCTCAATTAGGAAATATCGTCCGGAACATCTTCGCACTTTTTGCCACTTTATGAGGATTTTTGGCACTCTTTGGTTGCAAGATTCCTCTTTGTAGGATCTTTCCACCCTTTGTTCGAGGTTACTACACTTAGTGTTGCCATGTTTGGATGGCCCAACACTTTGGTAACCAAATTTGATTGCTTTAGCGACCTCCCTGCCCTCGGGCCACCGGAGGACTACTCCAGCGCCCTGATGTTCTGCGCTTGAGGTTCCATCGACAAGGAGTTTCCACTCTGGATCTACCTTTGCTCGGCCATCCTTGTTGGTTTTAGCATTTTCTATTTCTGGGATTTTGGCAATGAAGTCTGCCAGTGCCTGGGCTTTCATTGCCCTTCTCGGCTCGTACGCGATATCGTACTCTCCGGGTTCGATGCACCATTTTGATAATCTTTCCAAATGCTCTACTTTTTTCATGACATCGCGTAGAGGCAGGTTAGTCCAGACAGTGATAGCGTGTCCTTGGAAGTCAGGTCGCAACCTTCTGCCTGCGAGTACCACGGCGTAGATGGCCTTTTGGAGCAATGGGTATCTGACCTCGTTGCCGAGGAGATGGTGACTTTTCTTTGGGTGAAGAACTCCTTCAACGAGGAGCTTTTCGATCGTTTTGACCCTGTTTCTCCCTTCGGTTGCATTCTGAGATGTATGCTTACTCTCAGGAAGATCCCATCGAAGATCCACCAGTCTTTCTTTCGTCAGCTTGGTTAGCTCACCATATTTATGGGAAGTTGTAGCGAAGGCCCTCCTTGGCCTTCAGCAGGTGCTCCTCCAACTGAGCTTGGATGTAGGTTTTTTTTGTGGCCCATGCTCAGAAGTACCTTCCATAAGCGAGCATCTACAAAAAACAAAGAACTAAGAATGAGATAGAAGCTTAGAAAACTAAACTTTTTCTAAGTACAAAAGAAGGAAAATGATGCCCGGTGGCATCCTCGCTGTATTACGTGCTAACTTGGAGGAAAGACTTCCAGTGTGCAGGTGCCTAAAGGAGAGACTTTCGGCATGAGGGTGCCTAAAATGCTCAAAAGAACAAGGGTTAGGAGTTCCCGGAATGTGTTTCCGGGGGAGGAGCCTCCGACGCCCAAGTCAGTATTTGGCAAGTAAAGGGCAGAGAGTGGAGAGTCAAAGAGTAGAGAGAGTTCTATCCTATCTTACCAAGGTCATTCCTAAGTATTTATAGGAGGGTCTAGGGAGTAGTCCGTTTGATACAGCCCACTTAGATCATGACATGTGTTCGGTCGGATGTGGTCCGTACCTTCGGAGATAGGTATCTGTAGCTGGTCGTAGGCCATTCTGGCCAGAGGTCAGGGCCGTGTGGGAGGCCTTTGTGTCAGGGGCTTGTGCGAGGTCCCTGTTAGAGGCTCCTTAACCATTTTTATTGTATCTTCGTGAGACCTCTTCGAAGAAACAGACCCCTTCGAGGCAAGAAGCCTCTTCGGGGCAAGAAGCCTCTTCGGAATAGGAGGCCCCTTTCGACTTGATATAGCCTCTTAGGACTACTAGGATAGGCCCTTCGGCAGAGCGGGCTCTTCTGAAACATGCTTCTTCCTTGATGAGGGTGGGGATATACATTCCCGAAGTTGGTGGACTCATTCATCTCAGGGTGGTAGTGCACAACCTTTCTGAGGTCAGTCCCGTTCTCAACAGAGGGAGGTGGTGGGTTACCGAGGTTAGGGGATCAAGTGTAGTGTGAGCCCCTTTTTCCAGAGGTTGGTTACTCATCCTTTCTGAGGGTGGTGCTGGTCTTACCCAAGGGTGGTGCTCATCAGAACTAGAGAATTCTAAAGGTAGTGGACCTTTGGCTATCATATGTCCCCCTTGAAAAGTCGAAGTTGCATCTTCGGTACTTCGGCTTTTGCAAGTGTCTTGTGGTACTATGTAGTAGACAATTGTTGTCTTAGCAAATATTAGCTTTTTGACCGAGGTTACCTTCTTCAGATGAGGGTTTCTCTTTGGCCCAGAACACCTCTTCTAACCGAGGTAGTAGTATTTGTTTTTCGGAAGATCTTTTGGTGTTCCCGAGGTTACTTCTTCATCTGAAGTGTATACTTGTCTCCTGGGATTTTTATTACCTTCCAGTGAATCATCACATCTTCTAGATAGATAGACGTGCCTCCTCGGGAAAGACTTGCGTAGGTTTGGCACCTATCAGGAGGCATGCTCTCATTTCCCGCATCGGGCGATGCGTGTCACCTAGTGACTGGCAAACAGTTGCGTCTGTTACGTCAGTCGCACCTTTTTGCGTTTGAAGGTTCATTACAGTAACGCTTCACTTGCCTCATTCGGCCTATATAAACCCTTCCTCCTCTATCTTTTGTTCTTTTTCTATCTTTTGCTCTCAAATTTTCCACCTCTATTTCTTTTCCATCGGTGGTGCCAACGGCGAAGCGATTTTCGGCATTACCTGTAGTGTCTTGCAAAGTCCATTCCTTGTTTCGAGCTAGGTGGGTCTTCTTTCCGAAGTCATTCTTCAGTATTTTTTTTGTTGCCCCCATTCTTTTCACCTTCTCGAGGTTGGACTTTTCTTTGTCGAACCTGTCTACTTCAGTCCCGCTTATGTTTGTTCAACCTATCCCAAAGAGTTGGCTTCCCTTTAACTCTCTTCTAAGTTGTGCTATTTCGAAGAAGTTAGAGAAGTGGACAACTAAGTTCTTACTCACTTCTTACGCTGCTACTAGGCTACCTAGTCCCGGTATGCCTAGTTACATGAATCATTCAAATGAGATTAATTTTTTTCAGGCCCAGCTAAAGGTCAGACTTTGGTATCCGCCGCCAAAGATGGTTTGCGAGTTCTGCTAATTCCATGGCATAGCTGTGAATCAACTTCCTCCGAACTCCTATTCTTACTTCAACGCCTTCCTCTGCATGTGTGGGGTCTTCAAGATAGAGCCTCACTTCATCTTCTTCATGCAATACTACAAACTCCACCCCGTCCCAAAGGGTGGGTTCTAGTTCTTGCTTCCTTAGGGATCTGGGAGCTGGAAGTACACATTCACCTTCGAAATGAACGACAGCTGGCGAGGGTGGCAGAAGAAGTTCTTCTTTCTGAAGGTCAATGAGAAGTGGAAGGATGTGCCAACCAAATGGGCTTGGGGGAATTTAGATATAGATGTAGTCGATCCCAGGAAACTGCTAACCTTAGAGTTAGATGCCTAGTTTGAGGAGTTCGACAGCCGCTTCGGGCTGTCGCAGATTAAGATCCTAAGGTCCCTCAGTGTTCTTTCTACCCCTTTCCTATTAGATGAAACCTCATGACTGAAGAGGTCCTTCAAGAGCTGGGGGTGATCAATGAACACATTACTAACCTGAACATGCCAAAGCCTCCTTTCGATAGGAAGAAGGCGTGGTTGGTAATGCTCCTTCGGAGTGAACTCACGTATCCGGCCCTTTAAGAGAGTAAGTTACTTCCCAAATTTTTCATATATCTCCTTCTGTACTTACACTAATGTTCTTATTTTTGTAGAGATGGGTGACAAGTCTACTACCTTCTACAAGTCTCTCTTCCCCGGTTAGGCCAAGAAGGGAGAGTAACAGAGAAAGAAGGTAATGGCAAAGAGGAAGAAAGGGCCAAGGTGTTACCACCACACAAAAATGGGAGAATTACAAATGTGTCATAATGGAAAAAAACCATTATATTGTGTAATTCTCACCATAGTGATTGAAGTGTGGGGGGTAAAAGGCATGATCAACACCTCCTAAAAAATGTTCCAAGGTGGTAAGTTGGCCTCTAAGAAAAGCCTTAAGCATTGCTTGTTTGTCAAGCAACATATGGACTTTTTTGTAAGATTTTGGAAACTCGGGTACTCAATTGTAAAACTCTCAAGAAAGAGATTTGGTGAGTTATGAGAAGGATACGAATGGTACGAAAGTGCTATTGGAGGACCAAATTGCTCATGGAAGACAACTAAAGACAAAGCAAACACAAAAAGGCAAAAAGGAACTAAGTGTCCTAGTGTATGCTTTATGATATGTATGTTTTTGACTTAAGTCAAATGGAGCAATTTGAAGTTTTCCCACCATGGGGGAGGCAGCTAAGGCTTGATAATTAGTCAACAATGGTGGGCACATGTGTACCAACGAGTTTAAGACAATGAGACCATAACTAATGAGAAGGAAAATGACATAAAGCAAGGTTAAGCTTGTTAAGTGTCTTTTGTGCCCTTCAGCTCATTTAAGGCTATTTAAGTGGCCAAATCACTTATCCCACTCAAGGGATGGCTGGCCAAAGCATGGCAAGAAAGTCAAATGTGGGCCAAGAAATGAAGACTAAGAAACCATGGTCTTGTAGCAAGGAAAATGACATAAAGCTTAATTAAGGCTATTAAGTGTGTTTTGTGCACTAAAGTCTTTATAAGTGGTTATCTTTGTCTTTATCTCACACATTTGGTCTCTTCTAGCAAGAAAAACACAGCATCTCCACCCCACGCTTCTTACATAGCCACCATACCTCCAAGATTAAAATTGAAGGCAAAAGAAAGCAAGAAATGGCAATTGGAAGCTATGTGGTGCTAAGACTTGGGTGCACCTAGGATCAAGCTCCAATTTCAGCATACACTCAAGGTAAGGGTTCTCTTGCTCTCATGGATTGTTTACTGTATTTTCAATCATCCATGGAGCTAGGGCTAAGCTTGGAAGAGAGCCATGAGCTTGATGAACTGAGCTTAGTGAGGGGAGCGCACTTATTGAAGGTTTTGTGACCTAGTGTGAAGTGCACAAAGATGGCAGTGAAATAAGAGTTTCATAAAGGTTCCTGGGTTGTTTGCTATATTTCCAAACATCCATGAAGCTAAGACCATGATTGGAAGAGAGCAAAAAGCTCTAGGAACCAAGTATGGGTTAAGGGGAAAGAAGCATGGCAAGGTTTCGGCCTTAGTGTTACCATGCTAAAGATGGCAGCAAGAAAGATGGGTTTCTAGAGCCCAAGGTTAGTACTAACTACTGTTAAAATCCTCCTAAGGCCAAGCATTAGCTTGAGGAGGGCTTCCATAGTGATTTATTTAAGTTTATTGCATGTTTTAAGGACTAACCTATGGTTGTTGTTGTTGCTGCATTTCATGTGTTTGTTTGTTGTGAATGGCTGCTGCATTTGGTTGCTATATCTTGTCTATATGCATTATGGTTTTTGTGTTTTAGTGTCTTTGTATACAGGTTTTAATGAGGATCACATTACCTTAAGAAACCAGGTGTTACCCTTACTAAGTTTCTCAATGAAACTTACTCCCCTCAATTCTGTCATTTCAGGTCCAGCTGAAAGATCACCATGAAACTAACCTTTTTGGTTTGATTTTTAATCTGAAATTTTAGGTACAAGAACTCCCATATGTCTTGTTGTGATCTGGAAATTTTGGTGATTTTAGGAGCACATTCGGTATTTTTAATGGTGGTACTTACTGTGTTGTGCAGCAGCTGTCCAGCATCCTGTTTATGTAGTCCATTGCATTTCAGGCACTCCTGTAACTTAGGGTGAATATTTAGCTGAGTTAAGACCATTTTTTAGTGCATGTATTCATGTACATGTAGTTTATGTAAGATGATACAAGTATGTGAACATTTGAGTAATGTTTTGGCTATGTAAGTGATGTGGTGCAAATCTGCCTAAGTATGAATGATGGGCTTTTTACTTGTAAATTCTGTTTTGGCCACATAAAGTTATTCAATATAAGGGAATGTATTTCCTTTGTGTAATGGACATATATGGCATAGCCTTGGAGGGATTTCCCCTTGTGAATGAAGTGTTTACACACCTATGAAATTTTGTATTGGCAAAATGGTCATAAAGTGACCAGAATTTCGACTTTGCACTTAAAGTTCTATATCTCCCTATATAGAAGGAATATTTTTATGAAATTTTGGCCAAACCTAGATAAAATCTAGAGGTTGAACTGAGATTTTAAATTTCTGAATTTGGAGCCCCGTAACCAAATTTATGACGTTAGAAATTTGGCTAAGTTACTGTTTATTTGGTCAGAATTTTGTAACCAACTTCAAAAATCCATAACTTGGTCCATAGGTGGGCTATTGATGTAAAAAAAAATTCCTTGGTTTTCTATAAGTCTCTACTTGATAATGGAGGAAATAAAATAGGGGGAACATGGCTAGAATGATATAGTTTATTAGTGGAAGTTACAGGTGCAGTGGCTGGTCACTAGAACTTAATAACATTGCCTAATGTGTGGTAACCAAGATTAAGACTTGTGCTAGTGTTTTCCTTCTTTTCTGC
This sequence comes from Aquilaria sinensis, assembly GCA_005392925.1. Classification (NCBI taxonomy): domain Eukaryota; kingdom Viridiplantae; phylum Streptophyta; class Magnoliopsida; order Malvales; family Thymelaeaceae; genus Aquilaria; species Aquilaria sinensis. Next base: position 31,339 of record SMDT01000825.1, read on the forward strand.
CATGGTGTGCATGAATGTGAATATGTGTGTGATGGTTGGACCAATATGCATGTGTTTACATAGTGCCCAAGATGACCACTTGGGTATGCACACTAAAGTAGTGTTCTGATGGCCTACAGAACATTACCAATTCTGGGAGTCCAAATGCACAATTTTGGCACCATAAGTGGAATACCCCGGAGTGGGTAACAGAAGTTTGTATTAGAGCATGATCAAAGCATAGTTTGTACATGTACATAGCATATAGTTGCATTGAATACATCTACATATATGAACTCAGTTTGGTCAGCTACTAGTGTCAAGTACCATTGAAATACCTATGATCTGTGTTTGTGCTTTATGATGAATCATCAATGCAAGAAGTAAAGATGGTTGCCACAAGGAGAGGGGAACCACCCCGAAGGCCTCCTAATTCTGGGCAACAAAGAAATGGACAGAATAGAGGGAATCAAGGGCAACAGGGGGTACCAAACTCTGAAGTGCCTCAATTTTGGTTAGAGCTTCAGAGGAACTTAGCTCTAATCAATGAGAACTTAGTAAGGCTGATTCAAGCACAACAACATGGAGTCTAGGTAGCTCAAACAGAACCAGTTTAGGATGCACAGCAGCAACTGGAAGAGGATACTAGGAACACATCTGAATATGTTCCTTCTGGAAGCTTAAAAGATACAAATGATGAGACCATTAAGGAGGAAGATGAGGATAGGAGAAATCCAAGAGGAAGAATAGTAAGGTCAGAGATTGGTCAGGTGTTTAGGATGAATCCCTCAGTCTATGACAATTCCTTCACTAGGAATAAGATTGAGGAAGGCTATGAAAGGAGATTCAAGAGAAGGCAGAGAGATCATAGAGAGCATCACCATACAGAGGGCTCTCACAGATCCTGGAGACATAGATCAGAGGATTTGGAATGCATAGATGAAGTCAGACTGTTGGAGAGGTTCCAAGGCCTAAGACCTCCATAGTTTGATGGAAGAGCTGGGCCAGTGAGAGTTGAGGAGTGGTTAATTTTCTTTGAAAGGATGTTTGAGAGGATGCCACTTAGCTTCACCAAGAGAGTGTCACTGGCTACTTACAATCTGGTAGGCAGTGCAGAGATGTGGTGGAGGAGCACCAAAGATAGATATGCTGTCTAGAGGGGTAGAAGGCCAGGATAAGACATGGAAATGACCTGGCCAGAGTTTATTCAGCTATTTCAAAAGCAATACATTAGTGATGATATCAAGGAAATGAAGTAAGCTGAATTTGATGCTCTAAGGCAGGACAACCTCAGTGTCCTAGAGTATGAGCACAAATTCAATCAGTTGGTGAGGTATGCTCCTCAATATCATGGACTGGAGGAGTTGAAAGCCAAAAGATTTGTCAAAGGCCTAAAGTCAGACATTAGAAAGGCTGTTAAACCTTTTGGAGCAGTTACATACTATGAAGCAGTGCAGAAAGCTCTATTCGTTGAGCAAGAGGAGCATGAGACTAAGTACTTTCCCAGTAGACCAAGGGAAAATAGTCAGGCAGGAGGCAAGCTGAAAAAGCCACTAGATGGCAAGAGAATTGCCAAGAATTCTCATCTTGGTGGTGAAGGCAAGGTTAAGGGGAAGTTCCCTGGCCTAAGGTGCCCTAAATGCAAGAAGTTTCATGGAAAGAAACCTTGCTATTTTGATACCCAAGCGTGTCTAAGATGTGGATCCATGGATCATTGGATCAAAGACTGCCCACAGGTTCAAAGGAGGCCAGAACACCAAGGTCCAGTAAGACCTAGTGAGGTAAGACCTAGAAGGGGAGCACCTAGGGAGGGACAGCAGAGGCCAGTTCCTCCAGTTCCATGGCCTCCAGTCTAGAGAGTTGGCAGAGTCTTCCAAATGGAGAAACTAGAAAGATCAAAGCAGGGAGAGCACTAAGAGGTAACATTTACCTTAATGGTATGCCGGTTAGTGTTATGTTTGATAATGATGCATCTATGTCTACAGTGGCTAGAAAATTTGTTGAAGCCATGAAATTGCCTACTGAAGTCATGCCTAGGATATCCTTAGTGAAAACAGCAGGTAGTCAATGTCTTTTCACTAATGACGTAGCTAAGGATTGTGAGCCAGTAGTTGGAAAGACTAAGGTTATGACTAACCTACTAGTGCTGGATATTCCTAAGTATGATTTAGTGCTGAGTATGAATTGGGTTGCTATGCATAACATAAGAATTGATTGTGCTAAAATGGAAATCACATTGCCTGATGGTGAAGTGCATGCATTAGTGAATTCTAAGGAATTAGTGTATGAAATGCATGGCATGGAGCTAAAGGTACAAGATGAAATACCTGTGATTTCTGAGCATGATTATTGTTATGCATTGAATCAATTGCACTGTGAATAAGAAATAGATAGAATACATGTAGTGAAAGACTTTCCAAAAGTCTTTCCTAAAGACCTGCTAAGTATTCCTTCACTAGGAGAAATTGAGTTTGAGATCAAGTTGCAACTAGGAGCTAGTCCAATATCCATACCTCCTTATAGAATTCCAATCACAGAGATGAATGAGCTCAAGAAACAACTTGATGAACTTCCTGAAAAAGGGTTCATAAGGCCAAGTGTTTCACTATGGGGATCTCCTGTTCTGTTTGTGAAAAAGAAGGATGGATCTTTGAGCCTATGCATTGACTACTGGAGGCTCAATGTAGTGACTATCAAGAACAAGTATCCACTCCCTAAGATTGAGGATCTATTCCATCAACTCAAGGGAACTATGATGTTCTCCAAGATAGATTTGAGATCTGGATACTTCCAGTTGACAGTAAAGGAATAGGACATTCCTAAGGCTGCATTCAGGACCAGATATAGGCATTATGAGTACATAGTCATGCCATTTGGTTTGACTAATGCCCCAGCTGCTTTCATGGACTTGATGAATAGGGTGTTTAGACCACATCTAGACAAATATGTGGTTGTGTTCATTGATGACATCCTAATGTATTCTAAGGATGAAAATGAACATGAACGTCATCTGAAGATTGTCCTAAAAACTCTATTGGAACATCAGCTTTATTCCAAGTTATCCAAGTGTGAATTCTGGATATAGGAAGTGTCTCTCCTAGGACACATCATAGATGCACAAGGCCTTAAGGCAGACCCTAAAAAGGTCAAGGTAGTGCAAGAGTGGGAAAAACCAAAGACTATGAAGGAAATCATAAGTTTCCTAGGATTAGCTGGATACTACAGAAGATTTGTATCAGGCTTTTCCATGATTGCCTCAATTTTTACTTATCTGACCAAGAAGGGTCAAAGATTTAAGTGGACTGAGAAATGTGAAATGATATCAGGAGAGGAAAAGGTTCCTTGTATTAATCCTATGCCTACAAGCAAGGATTACTATACTTCAAGGACCGAATCTATGTGCCTAAAAGACCAAGTTAGCTGCAAGATACATAGGTCCTTATCAGATCTTGGACAGAGTTGGCAAGGTAGCATACAAGTTAGCTCTACTGCTAAGCATGGCAAATGTACATAATGTTTTTCACATCAGTATGCTTAAGAAGTGTCTGTTGGACACATAGCATGCTAATGTAGTGAAAGACATACAGTTGGAACCTTGACATATGAAGAGAAACCTATGGCTATCTTAACCAAAGATACCAGAAGGTTAAGAAACAAACATATTATCATGGTTAAACTTCAGTGGTCACACCACTCTGAAAGATAAGCAACCTTGGAAACTGAAAAAGACTTTATGGAAAGGTATCCTGAAGAATACCCAAAGCTTAAGGCTATTTTGGAGGACCAAAATTTTTAAGGGGGGCAGGATTGTTATCACCACACAAAAATGGGAGAATTACAAGTGTGGCATAATGGCTAAAAACCATTATATTGTGTAATTCTCACCATAGTGATTGAGGCGTGGGAGGTGAAAAGCATGATCAACACCTCCTTAAAAATGTTCCAAGTTGGTAAGTTTGCCCCCAAGAAAAGCCTTAAGGATTACTTGTTTGTCAAGCAACCTATAGACTTTTTCGTAAGATTTAGGAAACTCGGGTACTCAATTGTAAAACTCTCCAGAAAGAGATTTGGAGAGTTATGAGAAGGATATGAATGGTAAAAAAGTGCTATTGGAGGACCAAATTGCTCATGAAAGACAACTAAAGACAAAGAAAAAACAAAAAGGCATAAAGGACCTAAGTGTCCTAGTGTAAGCCTTATGATGTGTATGTTTTTTACTTAAGTCAAATGGAGAAATTTGGAGTTTTTCCACCATGGGGGAGGCAGCCAAGGCTTTATAATTAGTGAACAATGATGGGCACATGTGTACGAATGATTTTAAGACAGGGAGACCATAATTAATAAGAAGGAAAATGAGATAAAGCAAGGTTAAGCTTGTTAAGTGTCTTTTGTGCCCTTAAGCTCAGTTAAGGCCATTTAAGTGGCCAAATCACTTATCCCACTCAAGGAATGGTTGGGGAAATCATGGAAAGAAAGTCAAATGTGGGCCAAGAAATGAATACTAAGAAACCATGGTCTTGTAGCAAGGAAAATGACATAAAGCTTAATTAAGGCTATTAAGTGTGTTTTGTGCACTAAAGTCTTTATAAGCGGCTATCTTTGTCTTTATCTCACACATTTGGTCTCTTCTAGTAGAGAAAATGAAGCATCTCCACCCCCACACATCTTCCATAGCCACCATACCTCCAAGATTAAAATTGAAGGCAAAAGAAAGCAAGAAAGGGCAATTGGAAGCTATGTGGTGCTAAGACTTGGGTGCACCTAGGATCAAGATCCAATTTCAGAATACACTCAAGGTAAGGGTTCCCTTGCTCTCATGGATTTTTTAATGTATTTTCAAGCATCCATGGAGCTAGGGCTATGCTTGGAAGAGAGCCATGAGCTTGATGAACCAAGCTTAGTGAGGGGAGTGCACTTATTGAACGTTTTGTGACCTAGTGTGAAGTGCCCAAAGATGGCAGTGAAATAAGAGTTTTATAAAGTTTCCTGGATTGTTTATTGTATTTCCAAACATGCATGAAGCTTAGACCATGCTTGGAAGAGAGGAAAAAGCTCCAGGAACCAAGTATGGGTTAAGGGGAAAGAAGAATGGCAAGGTTTCGGCCTTAGTGTTACCATGCTAAGGATGCCAGCAAGAAAGAAGGGTTTCTAGAGCCCAAAGTTAGTACTAACTATTTTTAAAATCGTCCTAAGGCCAAGCATTAGCTTGATTAGGGCTGCCACAGTGATTTATTTAAGTTTATTGCATGTTTTATGGACTAACCTATGGTTATTGTTGTTGCTGTATTTCATGTGTTTGTTGTTGTGAATGGCTGCTGCATTTGGTTGCTATATCTTGTATATATGCATTGTGGTTTTTGTGTTTTAGTGTCTTTGGATTCAGGTATTAATGAGGATCACATTACCTTAAGAAACCAAGTGTTACCCTTACTAAGTCTCTCAATGAAACTTACTCCCCTCAATTCTGTCATTTCGAGTCCAGCTGAAAGATCACCATCAAACTAACCTTTTGGTTTGAGTTTTAATCTGAAATTTTAGGTACATGAAATTCCATATGTCTAGTTGTGATCTGAAAATTTTGGTTATGTTAGGAGCATATTTGGTATTTTTAATGGTGGTACTTACTATATTGTGCAGCAGCTGTCCAGCATCCTGTTTATGGAGTCCATTGCATTTCAGGCACTCCTGTAACTTAGGGTACATATTTAGCTGAGTTAATACCATTTTGTAGTGCATGTATTCATTTACATGTAGTGTGTGTAAGATGAGACAAGTATGTGAACATTTGAGTAATGTTTTGGCTATGTAAGCGATGTGGTGCAAAGCTGCCTAAGTGTGAATGATGGGCTGTTTACTTGTAAATTCTGTTTTGGCCACATAAAGTTATTTAATTTAATGGAATTTATTTACTTTGTGTACTAGACATATATGGCGTAGCCTTGGAGGGATTTCCCCTTGTGAATGAAGTGTTTACACACTTATGAAATTTTGTATGGGCAAAATGGTCATAAAGTGACCAGAATTTCGACTCTGTACTTAAAGTTCTATACATCCCTATGTAGAAAGAATATTTTTATGAAATTTTGACCACACCTAGATAAAATCTAGTTCTTGGATTGAGATTTTGAATTTCTGAATTTGGAGCGCTGTAGCCAAATTTATGATGTTGCAAATTTGGCTAAGTTACTATTCATTTGGTCAGAATTTTGTAACCAACTTCAAAAATCCATAACTTGGTCCATAGGTGGGCTATTGATGTAAAAAAAAATTCATTGGTTTTATCTAAGTCTCTACTTGATAATGGAGCAAATAAAATAGGGGGGACATGGCTATAATGATATCGTTTATTAGTGGAAGTTACAGGTGCAGTGGCTGGTCACTAGAACTTAATAAGATTGCCTAATCTGTGGTAGCCAAAATTAAGACTTGTGCTAGTGTTTTCCTTCTTTGCTGCCATGGTGTGTATGAAATGTGAATATGTGTGTGATGGTTGGACCAATATGCATGTGTTTACATAGTGCCCAAGAGGGTATGCACACTACGGGTAGTGTTCTAATGGCCTACAGAACATTACCAATCCTGGGAGTCTAAATGCACAATTTTGGCACCATAAGTGTAATACCCCGGAGTGGGTAACATTGGGGGACCATCTTCGCGCCCGAATTCAAAGAAGACGAAGGAGGACCCCCTTCCCCCGCCTCCCAAAGGTGAAGTGAGGGCTATGGACAAGAACCCTATTCGGGCAGACCCACCTTCTGAGCCCACCATCTGTTTAACTCCTTTTAGTCCTAATACTGCAGCGGAGACCTTGGGGACCTCAATCGGGGGATTTTCAGCCAAGGAGCTTGAGAAGCACTGAAGGAAAAAAGGCAAGCAAGTTCCCACCGAGGTCTTTGAGGTCAATGACTCCAAGGGAGATGAAGTTGAGCTTCCACCTAGTTTGTCCCTTAGCCATTCTTCTATGAGTTTGGGAATTTTTGGTATTTTAGATCTTATCAATGAATGGCTAAGGGATAATGTACTAATGGAACTTTGGCATGATTTTGCAGGCGAAGAAGTGTAGGATCCCTGGGTGGAAGATCACGTCCGAGAGAGGGCCCTTCAGGACACCAAAATCCCGAAGGAAAAGGTCCCGATGGAGCCCTTCTATACTTTCACGGAGGACTTGAACTTGTTCTCCGAGGATAGCCAGAAGACGGCTCCACGGATGGCGACGGGCGTCATCACACACGCAACTTTTCAGTCCCTGACTTAGGAATGTCCAAATGAGGAGATCCTCATCGCGAGGATGAGTGAGTAGGCTGCCTAGGTAAAACCCCACCCTTCAATACTTAGCAATTTTCTATAGTGTTGTTGCCCTTTGTTCTTTACTCATGGTCTTCCCTTTTGCAGCTATTTGGTGTATACTGGGTACTTTCGCGCTTGGGCAGCCAAACAATCTTTGGTCTACAGTTGGTTCGAGGAGTCTTTGGTGAAGGGCAAGGAACTTTTGGCTAGCTCTGTTGTTAAGTACGGTAAACTGAATAAAATAGCCAAGGAGGATTTGGCTAACCTTCAGGAGGAGATGCTCAAAAGCCAAAGGGAGCTTGTTCAAGACTTCTTCACGAAGATGTCAGACCTTGGTGGGAAGGTGATAGCTTTGACCTTGGCCAATGAGGTTCTTCAGAAGGAAAAGGAGGACACTGCTGCTAAAGTTCCAAAGGCATTCTATCTCAACTCCATGCTTCAGGCCGAGGTCGATAAGCTGAAGAATGAGGGAAAGAAGAAGAAGAAAAAGCTGGAGAAGAAGGTCATGGAGCTTCGAAAAGAACTGGCAGATTTGGACGCAGAGAAGTCTAAGTCTAACCAAGGAACCAAGAGGTCTTATCAGGACGGCTTTTGCCTGGCCCGTCACCAAGTCTTGTCCAGATTTCCTGAGCTTAACCTCTCTTTTTTGGTGGCCCTGGACATCCCCGTAGGACCATCCTGGCAGTGGTCAAGGGTAGAGTTCCTCAATCTTCCAGCCATTCCACCTTCGGCTCCAAAAGCTGTTGTCGCCAATAAAGACTCTGAAGGTGAAGATGCCGAGGATGGTGAAGAGTCGGTGGATGCCTAGGATCACGAATAGGCCTTCTTTTTCTTCTTTCACTTTTGTAATCCATCTTTTGTACTCTTATCATAGTGTTAATGAAAATTCTCTTTTATTCAAAACTTTGGCTAAGTTCCTTAATGGACTATCCTCAGGCGCCAAAGGTGTCGTGGCCATATTCGGTCAATACCTATTCGGAAAGCATCATCCTCTGTGAAACTTAACCTATGTTCGAATTACGTCTGATCAACGTCTTTTGTAGAAAGTTACCTGTCGGTAATACCCATGTTTGGACAACCACCTTCGGCTTACTTAGCATTCCTTCATTTTTTAAAATTTTTCTAAGTTCCAACCATGCGCTTTAGGGAATACTTTCCTTCGGGAACAATGTTCAACCAAGGGAAATATTCATCTTCGGAAGTAACCATCTTTGGTCATACCCCCTTGGTGTTTTTGCATGACTTTCTGCTTGAAAATTTTTCTAAGTGTGCATTTAGGCACTTTTAGGGGATGAGCGCCTTCAGTGATCATCCTGATAGCCAAGGTGCCGATCACCCCTTGAAGGCACGGGTTCGGACAAAGCACCAACCTCGGAAGAGAAATCGCCTACCACAGAAAGAAGGATGTTCGACCTCCCCGAAATCCAGCCTCGGCATTTCTCCATTCCAGGAAATGATAATGCCAACCTCGGGGGACAAGTAAGCCATCCTCGGAAGTGGGGGTGTCTTCGAGAAAGGTCACCTTCGGGAAATATACTCCTGCGATACCAAAAGTGACCTCAGAAGACAAGTTCTCCGAAGAGGTCTCATCTGCCAAAAAGGGGCCTCAGGAGTACGACATAAGCATTTAAGGAGCCTCTGACATATCCCCGATAATCCACCCCCAGTCACATCCTGACACGCCTGCAGGGATACTCTAGCACGCCACTCTCGGGTTACCCAGAGCCCTAGACTGGCAGCCCATGCCGACTAGGGTCATCTATTGCCCAAAAGACGTGGAACGCATCTCCCCGAACACGTGTCATGATCTGGGCCGGCCATCTGAGAAGGACCATTGCTATTCACCCCTCTACAAATAGTTGGTAATTATTCGGGAAGAAGTGGGGGAGGACATTTATTAGAGATAAGATACTTCTTTACTCTTGATCATCTGATTACCTCCAAAATACTCACTTGGGTGTCGGAGGCTCCTCCCTGGAAAAACACTCCGGGGACCTCCTAACCCTTGCTTCCTGTGACTTTCAGGTGATCTTCTCAGAGTACGTTCGTCCAGGATCTCTCTCTCCATTTCCATAAGCCCCTCCCACCTTCACCATGACACACGAAGAAGATGCTGAAGGGCATCATCTGGCGCCATCTGTGGAAACCACCCCCAGGTTGCCATCGTTGAAACTCAGCATTCTAAGGACAAGGGACTCCCTAGGTCCCCATCCGCGCCAGAAATTTAACCGGCAGCCGAACAAACTACGGCAGGGACTTCCTCGCCTGAGGATGAACGTCCACTGACTATTACTAAGGCCTTCTTGCAGGAATTTTAGCGCTCTGTTGTGGCCGAAATGACGCAGCAGTTAGACCAAAGGTGGCCACAACCAACCCCAGGACGAAGGCCCTCTTCACCAGCACCTCAGCGTGAGAAGAGCCCCCGATCTACTCATCAAAGCTCGGGAAGTGGGGATCAACGCGATGAGTCTTCAACGGAAAACATACTCGTCAGGGCGCGACTTCTGGGAGAAACAGGGACAAAGAAACCCAAGGCCCCTCGCCGAAGGAGTTCCACGCTCGAGCCAAAGTCACCGTCTCCCCGGCGCCGAAGCCATTCCCCAAAGAGAAGACGTCAGTCTCCATTCCCAGAAGCCTACCGACAGCAGGAAGAAGAACCTAGTGCCACACTCCTCTTGGAGAAAATTCTAAAGAGGATAGAAAAGGTGGAGAAACAAGTAGCTCGGAAGCCCGTCTGGGCTAGATTGTCATAAACCTTCAATGGAGACGAGTCACCATTCACCCGAACAGTGGTCGAGGCACCTACACCTAGCAATTTTCGGTTACCTCGGCTAGAAACCTACGATGGCCGAACCGAACCCCAGGCTCATCTTACCAAGTATAAGCGCAGTATGGTACTGAACGGAGCAGACGATGCTACCTTGTGCAAATGCTTTGAGGTCACCCTTGCTGGGTCAGCCACGGCGTGGTACAACTCGCTGGCTCCTGGAGGCATCATGGAGTTCCACGAACTGTCTGCTGCCTTCACGCAGCAGTTCATCGGGAGTCACCCAACGGCAAAAATGCCCGTCAAAATGTTCGATTTAGCGCAGAAAAATAGTGAAACCATATGCGACTATGTCGAAAGGTTCAACAGGGAAGCCTTGAGTGTCCCAGACTTCAGGCCGGAAATATGTATCTTGGCCATAACATGAGGGCTTCGGAGAGACTCCCAGCTGTTCTACAAGTTCTCCAAAGATCCCCTCGACATGCTCGGTGAATTCTACCGAAGAGCGGAGCAGTACATGACCGCCGAAGAACTGAGAATGGGAGGCCCAAGATCCGATCATGTCCGCACCGAGGGACCAAGTCAGCAAACCTGCTACCCAACTGAAACTGGTGGGCGTCCTCAGAAGTTCAAGGGAAGGAAGCCAATTGCCTTCACTCCCCTGAACACCACGAGGACGAACATCCTGATGGCGATGGAAAGGCAAGGGACTTAGATTCAACGTCCGAGGGCCATGACCTCGGACAACAAGAGGAATATGAAAAAATTCTGCCAATTCCATCGAGACCACGGGCATGATACCGAAGATTGCTTCCAACTAAGGAACTACATAGAGATGTTGATAAAGCAAGGACAACTTCAGCGTTACCTGTGCATTCCCTCCCCGAAGGGAAGGAAGGAAGAAGAAAGAAAGGTTGAGGACAAAAAGTACGACTACGACAGGCGTCGAAACCAAAGTTCGAAAAGGCGTCCCCTGCCCCCGGCAGGAATAATACAAGTGATCACCACAGGGCTGCCGTCGGCGGAAAGAAAAAGAAAAGCCAGAAAGATTTCGGTAATGGGGTACGGTAATCCATCGAAGAAGTTCACTCAAAAGGACGGATCCACCGTCATTTTTCCCCATGACGATCCTTTGCTGATTATGGCAAGGATAGGAAGCTGCGACGTCAAGAGAGTATTACTTGATGACGGCTCAAACGCAGACGTCCTATTCTCACGCCTGCTACCAAGCTTGGGGATATCGAGAAGCGACCTCAAATCCGTCACTTCCCCCACTTTTGGAGTGGGGTCGTCTGAACTTTCTGTCCTTCGATGGGTAGATCTTCCTCTGATGTTGAAGGGAACTTCAGCAAACAACAGAAAGGCGCTTTTCACCTTCGTAATGACAAGGTTCATCGTCATCGATGTCCCTTCATCATATAACGCCATTCTTGGAAGGCAGACGCAAGGAAACCTCCACATTTGCCCGGATGTGAAGTACCTAACTGTCACCTTCGCCACCAAGGATGGAGATGCTAAGATCTTCATCGACCAGGGGGAGGTGCGAAAGGTGTTTGTAAAGGCGAGAAAAGCCCCGGCAATGAACTGTGCACAAACTACAGAAATGAAGGCTTTGCTGCACAAAGGTCAGAAGAATGAAGAGCAGAGGATCCCAAGAAAGTAGAAACGGAAGAGATAGAGCTTGTCCCAGGCCGAAACACCCGAGTAGGGAAAAAATTGGCCGAAGGAGACAAGGAAAAGCTTGTATCTTTCCTACTAATGAATAAAGATCTGTTCGCCTACTCGCCGAAAGACATGCCTGGGGTAGACCCTAGCATAATACAGCATAGCTTCAAAGTAAACCCAGAGCCAAAGCCGCTCTGCCAAAAGAAGCAAAGCCTCTCCTCGCAGAAGAACAACTTTGTCAAAACTGAAGTCCAACACCTGTTGGACGCAGGAGTAATCAGGGAAGTCAAGTACCCCGAATGGCTAAGCAATGTAGTCATCGCCATGAAAGAAGTGAGCAACAAGCTCTGAATGTGCATCGACTTCCGAAATGTAAATGATGCTTGTTCTAAAGATTCGTATCCTCTCCTACCGATAGATCAACTGGTGGACTCGACCGCTGAATATGGACTCCTGAGCATCCTAGATGCTTTCAGTGGATACCATCAAGTCAGGATAAACCCCGAGGATGAGGAAAAAACCGCCTTCATCACCGAAGTTGGTACGTATTGTTACGTAAGAATGCCCTTCGGGCTCAAAAATGCAGGAGCTACCTACCAGAGGCTGATGAACAAAGTCTTCAGCAGTCAAATAGGGAGAAACATGGAAGTCTACGTTGATGACATGATAGTCAAAAGTAGATTGCTTGGCAGCCACATTGCTGACTTGGAGGAAACTTTCCACCAACTTAGAGCATTCGGAATTCATCTCAATCCCGAGAAATGCGTCTTCGGCGTAAGTTCAGGCAAGTTGCTCGGATTTATGGTATCGAAGAGGGGTATCGATGCCAACCCAGAAAAATTCAAAGCTCTACTTGAATTCTGAACTCCCGTCACAACAAAGGATGTGCAAAGGCTTACAGGCAGAATAACCTTCCTTAGCAGGTTCATCTCCATATATGGGGATCGCTGCCGAGCATTCTTTAAGGTACTCACTAAGGCAGCAAAAAATAGTGGCAACCTTGAAAACAACGATCACCTTTGGAATGAGGATTGCCAAAAGGCCTGGGAAGAACTTAAAGTTTATCTGACCCGAGTACCCACTCTTCGGCAACCTCGAGAGGGAGAACCCTTCGTGCTATACCTTGTTGTTGCTGAAAAAGCACTGAGCTTAGTTCTCGTAAAGGAAGAAGGAGCGGTGTAGTGGCCAGTCTATTATGTGAGCAAATCTCTCCATGGCACCGAAATTAGGTACCCCCTACTACAAAAAGCTATCTATGCCTTAGTATTAGCAAGTAGGAGACTGCGTCCATATTTTCAGGCTTATCCCATCATTGTCCGAAGTAACCTACCCCTTCGCGATGTCATAAAGAGGGTAGACCATTCGGGAAGGCTTTCCAAATGGTGCATAGAGCTCGGAGAGTATGAAATTGCTTACGAACCAAGGAAAGCAATAAAAGCCCAAGCCCTGGTAGACTTCATTGCCGAAGTACTTTTCACCGAGAGTGATCAGTTTGACCTTGGCAAACGTGAGCCAGAATAGACCCTGTTCATAGTGTTGGGTTTCGGGAGCCAAACAGCGCAGCGGAATTTGGGAAACCCTCCAGGATCCAAGTGAAACTGATTAAAGTGTTTGCAAAATGAGTGATAATTTTCGATTGAGATCTCTCACTCAATTAAGTCGAATCAAAAACCTGAACAGTTGTTTTGTTTCTGGCTAGCTATGGTAACAAACATAAGCGTCTCGGGATCACCATGATATTCTTCCACCACGTCCCGGTGGTGCGTTTCTCTTATTGTGCTAGCTTGCGTCCTCCAAGGAATTGCAAGAATACAGTGCGGCTAGCATATGTGGAGGCTATGGCAAGGATACTACGTGATATGGGAAGTTGGAGATCTCACTGGAAAATTTGTACATGGATCGTTATGTGAATGTGCCTCGACTCAATTCTCACAGAGATCATGGTTTCAAAGTCCTTCAATTAAGATTTCAAGGTTCGGGCTTAATAATGAGTCAGTACTGAGCCCATTACTTACCTTTGTAACCCAAATAATTGCCCATGAACTTGAAGGAGGTATTGGGCTCTATGTGTGTCCCAATAGGCTCTCGTCAAGTTGGCAATGTATGATCAAATCACATTTATGATCCTAAGCAATGAGAGTGATATCTAGAACATACCTTGATCATGAGCTACCCAAGTACAAGATTGCAAAGATGAGTTATTCGGCGATACAAATGATCATCACCGATTCTCGAGGCCATTGTACTTTGTAGGGTCAAGATATCAAGACTAAGCATTGGGCATACGAGAGTGATCACTCTCGTATCTTGCCCAATCTTTGATTTCTTGGATTACCGAGACAATGTTAACTAAAACTGATGACATGATATCGCATATCAACTCACCGACAATCTTGCACTTGGGTATCAAGATTTCTAAGTCTAGACACTAATCAAGGCTTATGAAGATAAATGTGATTTATGTTACATTGCCAACAGGGACATTGAGCCTATCTTGATCATACATATCCCTTTGGATGATATGTGACATACCCTAATTACCTCCTTCAAGTTCACTCAGTTTCGAGCAATTTCATAAGGAATAATATCCAAGTTATGTGACATCACATGTAGCCCGAAATTAACCTAATTGATCTTAGGGTCGAAGGAACCCATATACCCTGAGTCTCACTATATGAGGAATCTCATCCACTTAAGCGAGAAATTCTCAGGTCTCCTTATAGGACCAAAAATGTATCTATCGCCTTAGGAGGAGCAAGTACACACTGTTCTCCAACTTGTACCCATATGTAGACTACATATCTCATATTGTCTCCGACATATGCTGATCCTGTTATGTATTGTGGCAACCCATAAAGAGCCTGAACACAATAATTGTAGACATTTTGTGATTTTACTCAATATCATTATTGAGAGATCATTATTCAACCGTTACAATTATGTATGTTAAGTTACGCAGGAACAAAACAACAAACATAATTGCTGGATTAATGCCTTAATAAAATATCATGACTCAATGTGCAAAAATACAATCATCTCATGACTGGCTTTTGGGCACAAGACTAACACATAGATGGGGCATCCGGCTCTGAGCACAAGGGAGCTGAGGTAGTCATTCGCGGCCCCGAAGGCATGGAAGTAATGAAAGCCATCAAATTCGGGTTTAGTGTCACCAACAACGCGGCAAAGTACGAGGCTCTCATAGCAAGGTTGCGCCTGGCTAGAAAGATTGGTGTGAGAAACTTGAAAGCCCACAGTGATTCTCGGCTGGTGGTCCGACAGATGGCAGGGGACTACAGTGCAAAAGATCCAACTTTGGCAAAATACCATGAGCTTGCGCCAAAACTCATCCGGGAATTCGACACGGTGCATATTGAAAATGTGCCTCGGCGAAGCAACACCGAGGCAGATAGTCTGGCGAAGTCAAAAAACTTCACCAAAATATTGAGTCACCCCAGCATTGCAGTAATGAGCACAACAACCTCGGAGGAAGGATGGGAAAATCCTATAAAGAGGTATCTTACAACCTCGGAGCTTCCCGAAGACCCTCGCGAAGCGGCAAAAGTGTGAAGACGTTCCAAACGATACTTCTTAATAGCGGAAGAATTATACCGACAGGGATTTGCAAGTCCATTGCAAAGATGGATTAGCGAGAAGGACACTCGGGCAATTCTCGAGGAAGTCTACGAGGGAATCTGTGCTGCCCACATCGGGACTGACGCCTTGGCAGGAGTGATACTTCGCCAAGGGTATTTTTTGCCCACATTAAGAAAGGACGCAAGACAGTTCGTCCAAAAATGTGACAATTGCCAGAGACACACAAAAGTTCAAAGATTGCCCTCGGAACTAATAAACTCGACTGACTACCCTTGTCCCTTTGTAGTATGCGGCATTGACCTCATCGGCCCACTCCCGACAGCACCTGGAGGAGTAAAATTCTGCGTGGTCGCAGTAGACTACTTCACAAAGTGGATAGACGCAGAGCCCCTAGCAACTATCATAGCAAAGGATATACAAGAATTTGTCTGGAAAGGAATTATATGCAGGTTTGGCATACCGAGGGTGATAGTCGCCGATAATGGTTCGCAGTTTATTGACAAAGGGTTCCAGGAATTCATCACCAACCTCGGAATAAAGATGCACATCGCCCCAATAGCTCATCCCTAGAGCAACGGACAAGTAGAGGTGTCTAACAGGACCATAAAAGATGGTCTGAAAAAGAGATTAGGGAAGCAAAGGGAAAATGGCTAGGAGAACTTTCTAGTGTGCTGTGGAGCTATCGGACAACGCCCCGAAGGGCTACGGGTGAAACACCCTTTTCCCTCATCTTCGGCGCAGAGGCTATTATCCCTGTTGAGGTAGTACGGCCATCAATTAGAATACAGGTGTTCGACGAAGGAGGAAATGACCTCGGGTTGAGAACCATGCTCGACCTACTGGATGAGCACAGAGAGATGGCCGAGCTTAGAAGGAAGGCCTTTCAACAAAGAGTGGCCATAGCCACAAACGTGCATGCCAGGCCTAAAGGAATAAGGAAAGGTGACCTCGTCCTCCGAAAGGCCGAGTTCGAACCCTGAAAACCGTCCCACGGGGTACTTCGGCCAAATTGGAAAAGACCTTACTTGGTCCTGGACGAGGTCCGAAAGGGAGTATACAAGCTCGGTGACACCGAAGGGGGAGAACTGAAAAATACCTGGCATTCGGATGCCTTAAAGAAATTCTACACTTAGAACTTTTTTTAGAAAGAATGTAGTTACTCTTCCCCGCAGTCATCAATAAAGACCCAAGCCGGATGTTGTCGCGAGATTGAAAAATTAGTTCCTTAATGGTTTTCCTTTTGGAACTAACTCCTGGATGGAGTATAAACTCGGCGGAGTTCAGAAAAAGTCTAAAACTATTCTTCCCGAAGAAGTAAGTACGGAAAAATTCGCCGAAAGTGCATGCTTAGAATTACTTCTGAAGAGTCCTATTCGAAAGAACGAATGGAGATTGGAGAAAGAATCTTCATTAAAAAATTATAAGGCAAAGATATACAAGCAAGCAGGAGTACAAGAAAGTAAGGAGAAGCCTATTTCTGAGCAGGGACATCCAATGTCTCATCATCATCATCGTCATCATCATTAGGCTCAGTCGGAGGCACCGGCTTAGCTGGAGGAAGATTGAGAAAATCTGGCTTTGACCATACCTCCTGGTGCCCCTCGGGAAAATCCAGAGCAGACAGGTAGGAAAGGTCGAGCTCAGGGTGCCGAGCAAGGTCTTGATGGTGCGCCAAACAAAAGCCGTCTTGGAAAGCCACCTTCGCCATTCGCTCAGACTTGTCCTTTTCGGCACCAAGAGCATCAAGCTCGGTCTGAAGCTTGGCAATCTTCTCCTCCAGCTTCTTCTTCTTCTTGCTCTTAGCCCCCTTCTTCAGATATTTAACCTGGGCATCGAGGTCAGAGTTTAAAGCAAGCACCTCCGCTAGGCTCTTACCATCTTCAGCATTCGCCTTCCAAAGAGCCTCGTTCTTTGAAGAGACAAGGGCACATTTTGAGCCGAGGTCTTCAACCTTGGCAGTGAAATCTAGGAGAAGTTCCTTCTTGCTCGTCACGAGCTCCGCCCGGACATTCACAACGTCCTCCTTCACAATCTTGAGCTTATCATATTTGAGCACGTGCCTGTGACAAAACTCCTTCATTTTTCTCAAAGAATCTTCAGACCGAGAACGGGCCTCTATTTGCTTCGACGCCCAAGTGCGGAAATACCCGCTGTATCCCAAAAGCTGCAAAAAAAGAGGCCCCGAATGAGGATAAAGAGAATGAAGAAAGCTTAGAAGAAAAATCTCTAAGTAAACAAAGAGGAGAAAACTACCTGGGCGGCGTGCTCGATCAGCCTTGCCGCGAAGATCTCATCGCTGGGACATTCGTTAATGAGCGACTAAAAGGTGGCGCTTGTCATCACCCCCGTCGCCATTAGAGGAGCCATCAACTGGCTATCCTCAGAGAACAAATTCATGTCCTCTATGAACGTCCAGAAGGGCTCCCTCGGTACCTTGCCATGAGGGATCCGTTTGTCCCGAAGATCCCTTCGCCGGGCGTAAGTGTCCATCCAAGGCGCCGCAGGCATATCCTCTGCAAGTTTACTCCAAAGTTCAGTCAGTACATCATCCCTTATCCATTCATCCAAAAAATCGTAGATATGAAAAATCCTAAGGTTTGCAAGAGAATGGCTAAGGAACCAACCTGGTAGAACTTCGGTGACGTTGTCTTCAGACTCGCCCTTCCAGACTTCATCGGGAATGTTCTTCCCCTTCCTTCTTCTGCTATCTTCAAGTTCCTGAGCGGATCTTTGCTCAGAAGAAAGCTCGGCGGGTAGAATGAGGCTCGATATTGCCCCAAGAAGGGTAGAGTCCAAAGGAAGGTCCGCCAGCGTTGAAGGAAGAGTAGGAGATTGATCCTGCACCTCCACAATGACTTCGGGAGAGGGAGGAGTAACAACCCTAGTCTTCTTGGCCCTAGAAGGGCCGCTGCTGCTCGTCTTCTTCCTCTTAGTAGGCGCCTTCTTGCGCGTCTGCTCCCCCCTTTTGGCCTGCTCAAGGAAGAGCGACTTGTAAAAATCAGTAGATTGATCGCCCATCTCTGTAAAAGGAAAAGTATTAGCGTAAGTCCAAAAGGAGAAATGGTATCAAAGCCGGGAAAGAGACTTACTCTCGGCAAAATACTCATAAGTGATCTCCCCCCGAAGGAGCATGACTATCCAGGCGTTCTTCCCCGGAAGAATGGGCACGGGCAGATCGAAGTCACTCTTGTGCACGTCCGCCACTCCCATTTCCCGAAGAACCTCCTCGGTCATAAGGTCCCACTTGATGGGAAAAGGGTAAAGTGAACACGGAGGGACCTCGGGGTCCCAGTCTGCGACGGCCCGAATGAGCCTATCAAATTGATCGAACTCGCCAACTAGCTCCCGAGTCAGGAGTCTCCAGGGGTCAACAACGTCCATCTTCAGGGTCCCCGAAGCCCATCTGGTGGGCACATGGTGCCATAGCTCGGGGACCGGCAGGAAGAAAAAATTCTTCTGCCACCCCCGCTAGCTGTCCTTGTTGTCGAAGGTGAAGGTAAACTTTTTGCTCCCGGACCCTCGAGGAAGCAGGAAATAAAAGGCGCCCTTCAAGACCGGGTGGAGTTTTGTAGTACTGCATGAAGAAAAGAAAGTGGGGATTTATCTCAAACACCGCACACATGCAGAGAAAAGAGTTGAAGTAGGAGTAAGAATTTGGGGGAAGTTGGTTCACGGCGATCCCGTGGAAATTGCAAAATTCACATATTACATGGTGAGGAGGGTACTGAAGACCGGCTTTCAACTAAGCTCGGTAAACGGTAACCTCATGTGAATCTGACATAAAGCCGTAGGTGCCCGGCATGGGCAACCTCGGGATGAGATAAAAAGGAAGGTAATACTTGGCCATCCACTTCCTCACCTTCTCCGGGGTGGTAGTACATGGATGAGATTCAAGAGGATGAAATCTCTCAGGGAGAGGTCGGACAGTTACCAACGGGGTCGGATCTGAATTTTTTACAGAAGAAAAAGGACGACTCTGGAAAGGGTAAGGAAACAAAGGGACCTCGAAAAAATGACCTCGAAAGAAAGAAGAGAAAAGAATTATAGAAAGGAGCACCCAGCAAAGATTTTGCCAAAAAATTGAAACGCCGTCGTGAAAATTGGCGGAAATTGCTCCGCTGCAAAAACTGCCGCTGGAAAGAAGGAGAAAGGCAAGAAAAGGCTCTAGAGCTTAGCAGAGCAAAAGCAAAGAATGAGGCAAAAAATGAGGTGAAAAGCGCTTATATAGACCGAAGAGGGTAAGCGAAACATCATCATTATTATCACTCGGAAGCGCAACAAACTCATTATTACTCCTCAAAGGCGAAGAGACGCAATTAGTGTGATCGTCGTAACTATCCCGCCGTCCACTAGCGGCCATGTGTCATCCAATGCGAAGAACTAGGGCATGCTCCTCTGACATCGCGAAAACCCAGGCCCGCTTATCCATAATTGACCTGTTTGACCAAAGGATATGACAGTTCACGAACCTGCAGCAGAAGAAAGCAAAAGTAAAAGCTGCATGCGCCTTGAGGTTGCAGAAAGAACTAGGGAAGGGTACCTGGGCTATGAAGGAAGCCTTCCCAAAAGCATAAATCCGAAGTCTCCGCTTCAACTTCCCGGGAGGGGGCATGTGATAGCCAAGGTGCCGAGCACCCCCCGAAGGCACGGGTTCGGACAAAGCACCAACCTCGGAAGAGAAATCACCCACCACGGAAGGAAGGATGTTCGACCTCCCCGAAATCCAGCCTCGGCGTTTCTCCATTCCAGGAAAAGATAATGCCAACCTTGGGGGGATGAGTAAGCCATCCTCGGAAGTGGGGGTGTCTCCGAGAAAGGTCACCTTTGGGAAATATACTCCTGCGATACCAAAAGCGACCTCGGAAGACAAGTTCTCCGAAGAGGTCTCCTCTGCCAAAAAGGGGCCTCGGGAGTACGACATAAGCATTTAAGGAGCCTCTGACATATCCCCGATAATCCGCCCCCAGTCACATCCTGACATGCCTGTAGGGATACTCTAGCACGCCACTCTCGGGTTTCCCAGAGCCCTAGACTGGCAGCCCGTGCTGACTAGGGTCCTCTATTGCCCAAAAGACGTGGAACGCATCCTACGGAACACGTGTCATGATCTGGGCCGGCCATCTGAGAAGCACTATTGCTATTTACCCCTCTACAAATACTTGGTAATTATTCAAGAAGAAGGGGAGGAAGACATTTATTTGAGATAAGATACTTCTTTACTCTTGATCATCTGATTACCTCCAAAATACTCACTTGGGCGTCGGAGGCTCCTCCCCGGAAAAACACTCCGGGGACCTCCTAACCCTTGCTTCCTGTGACTTTCAGGTGATCTTCTTAGAATATGTTCGTCCAGGATCTCTCTCTCCATTTCCATAAGCCCCTGCCACCTTCATCATGACACACGAAGGAGATGCTAAAGGGCATCACATTCTTCGGCGGTAACTTAACCTTTGTGGTGCCATTTTATCCCTTTCTCATCAACAATGTTCGGTTCGTGAAGACTGACCATTTTCACGAGTTTACCCCTTCAGCATGACCATGTTCGATCTTCCACCTCGAAATTGGGCGTTTTCAATTTCCTCATTCAAAAGTGAATGTGTTCGGTCAAATATGCCTTTGATAAAAAATGGAAATAGTTTCACACAGGCATTTTCAGAAAAAACCTCATTCGGTTTATTCACCATGTTCAGTCAGTCACCCTTGGGGAGAATTGTACAATGTTTCTTTAGAAATTTCTTCTCAGTATAGAATTTTTTCAAGGAATCTGAATGCCATGTATTTTTCAATTCTCCACTTTCGGTGTCACCGAGCTTGTAGACACCAGGATGAATTTCCTCAAAGACCAAATAGGGTCCATCCCAGTTCGCCTGAAGTACTCCATGAGATGGTCTTCGGGCTTTGAACTCGGCTTTTCAGAGGATGAGATCCCCCTCTTTGATTCCTTTTCACTTTACATGTAGGTTGGTAGCAACGACTACTCTCTGTTGTAAAGCTTTTCTTCTGAGCTCAGCCAATTCTCTGTGCTCGTCAATGAGGTCCATTTTGGTTCTCAAACCAGGGTTATTCCCTTCTTCGTTGAACACCTGTATCCTGACCAATGGTTGTATAACCTTGACATGAATAATGGCCTCCAAACCAAACATGAGTGAAAAGGGTGTTTCACCCATGGCTCTCCTTATAGTGGTTTGGTAGCTCCACGGCATGCTTGAAAGCTCTCCTGGCCATTTTCCCTTTGCTTCCTCCAACATTTTCTTTAGGCCATCCTTCATTGTTCTGTTGGACACTTCAACTTGTCCTTTGCTCTAAAGGTGGGTCACCGAAGCGAAGTGCAACTTTCTCTCAAGGTTGACTATGAATTTGTGGAAACCTTTATCGGTAAACTAGGAACCATTATTGGCTACTATCACCCTTGGTATGCCAAATCTGCAAATGATGTTCTTCCAGACAAACCTCTGTATGTCCTTCACCGAGATTGTCGCTAGAGGCTCTACCTCGATCCACTTGGTGAAATAATCTACTATGACGATGCAGAACTTTACTCCTCCTAAAGCTGTTGGGAGAGGGCCAATGAGGTCTATACCCCATACAGCAAAGGGTTAGGGGTAATTTGGCGAAGTTATCATTTTCGAGGGTAGTCTTTGGATAGGTGCGTGTCTTTGGCAATTGTAATAATTCTGAATGAACTGCCTCGCATCCTTCCTTAAGGTGGGCCAGAAATATCCTTGCCGAAGTAGTACTCTGGCCCGAGCATCAGTTCCTATGTGAGAACCGCAAGCCCCGTCATGGACTTCTTTCAGGACAGCTTCAACGTCTTCTTCGCTGACAAACCTCTGCAACGGACTTGCATACCCTTGTCGGTACAATTCTTCCCTAATTAGGAAGTATCTTCCCAAGCATTTTCACACTCTCGTGGCCTCAAGAGGATCTTCAAGGAGTTCCGTAGTTGTGAGGTATCTCTTGATGGGATCTTTCCATCCTCCACCCGAGGTTGTTACGCACAACATCGCTATACTCGACTGATATAGTACCTCGGTGGACTTCTTTGATTTGGCCAAAGTGTCTGCTTCAACATTATCTCGATGAGGTACATTTTCTATGTGTACCGTGTCAAACTCTTGGATGAGCTCTTTGATGAGGTTGTGGTATTTTGCCAAGGTTGGGTCCCTTGTACCATAATCTCTTGCGATCTGTCGGACTACTAGCTGAGAATCACTGTGGGACTTAAGATTTCTCACACCCACTCTTTTTGCCAGCCGTAAGCCTGCTATGAGGGCTTCATATTTGGCGACATTGTTGGTGACGTTGAATCCGAATTTGATAGCCTTCATGGCCTCCATCCCTTCGAGACCGCAGAGGATTACTCTAGCTCCTTGGTGTTCGGAACCTGAAGCTCCATCAACAAATAGTGTGCACTCAGGTTCATTCTTCATAAGGTCATCGGGGGCATCCTCCACTTTTGGCACTTTGGCGATAAAGTCTACCAGTGCTTGGGCCTTTATTGCCCTTTTTGGCTCGTAAGTGATGTCGTACTCACCAAGCTTGATACACCGCATTGATAATCTTCTCGAGTGATCTACCCTTCTCATAACATCCTGAAGAGGTAGGTTACTTCAAACTGTGATAAGGTGTCCTTGGAAGTAAGGTCGCAACCTTCTACTTGCTAACACCAGGGCATAGATGGCCTTTTGTAGAAGAGGGTACCTAAGTTTGGTGCCATGTAGAGACTTACTCACATAGTACACTGGCCACTGCCTTCTTCCCTCTTCCTTTACAAGCACTGAAATCACCACCTTTTCATTGATGGTGAGGTAATGGATGAGAGGTTCTCTTTCTTTCAGCTGCCAAAGTGTCACCAGACGAGTTGGGTAGCTTTTGAGCTCATCCAAGGCCTTTTGGAAGTCTTTGGTCCAAGGATGTTCCTCGGAGCTGAAGGTACATTCATTTTTTGCTGCTTTGGTGAGCACTTTGAAGAACAGTCGGCACTGATCCCCATATTTGGAGATGAATATACTGAGGGAAGTGATTATTCCAGTCAACCTTTGCACGTCCTTGATTGTTGTGAGAGTTCAGAATCCTAGCAGGGCCTTAACTTTTTCTAAATTGGCGTTGATACCTCTTTTTGATACCATGAATCCAATAAACTTGCCCGCATTCACCCCGAACACGCACTTCTTCGGGTTCAGACGGATTTCGAATTCCCAAAATCAGTGGAATATTTCCTTTAAATCTAAGATATGACTACTAGAAAATTTGCTCTCAACTATCATATCATCAACATATACTTCCATATTCCTCCCATTTTGTGTGTCAAACACCCTGTTCATCAGCCTTTGGTATGTGGCCCCTGTATTATTCAAACCGAAGGGCATTTTGACATAGCAGTATGTCCCAACTTCAGTGATGAAGGTGGTTTTCTCCTCATCTTCGGGATCCATCCAAATTTAGTGGTATCCACTGAAAGCGTCGAGGAAGCTAAGCAGATCGTCTTCGGTGGTGCAGTCCACCAATTGATCTATTTGTGGCAAAGGATATGAATCCTTAGGACAAGGATCATTTATGTTTCAAAAATTGATGCACATTCGAAGTTTATCATTCCCTTCTTTCATAGCAATCACAACATTGCTAAGCCATTCAGGGTACTTGACCTCCTTTATTACGCCTGCCTCCATTAAGCGTTGGACTTTGGTTTTGATGAAGTTGTTCTTATGCACCAAAAGGCTTCACTTTTTTTGTCGAACAGGCTTCACCTCTGGATGTACTTTAAGGCTATGTTGGATTATGTGAGGGTCTACCCCAGGCATGTCCCTTGGAGAATAGGCAAATAGATCTTTGTTCATTAACAGAAAAGATACAAGCTTTTCCTTGTCACCTTCGGCCAACTGTTTCCCCATTTGAGTATTTCAACTTGGGACAAGTTTTACATCTTCTATTTCTATTTTTTCAAGGTCTTCTGTTCCTTCCCCCCTTACCTCTTATCTGAACGTGGTCTCTTCTCCCGAAGTCTGTGCATGGACCTTCATTGGGCTTTGCCTTGCTTTCACGAAGACCTTCCTCACTTCGGCTTAGTCAATGAATATTTCTGTGTCCCCTACCTTTACCCCGAAGGTGACTATCAAGTATTTCACATCTGGGCGAATGTGGAGATTCCGTTGTGTCTATCTTCCGAGGATGGCGTTGTGTAAAGAAGGGACATCAATGACAATGAACCTTGTCATTGTGGAGGCAAAGAGCTCATCCATGTTCTGAACTAAAGTTCCTCTTAACATCAAGGGCTGATCAATCCACCCGAGCATAGGGAGTTTGGAGGGACCTACACCTAATGTAAGCGAAGTAATGGCTTTGAGATCACCCTTGGAGATGCCCAAGTTCGGTAGAAGGTACAAGAATAGCACGTCAGCATTGGAGCCATCATCAATGAGCACTCTTTTGACATCCCAACTCCCTATCCTTGCCATGATTAGGAGGGGGTCATCATGAGGGAGTTTCACGGCAGACCCATTTTTTCGAACAAGCTTGTTCACTGGGTTTCCGAAATCCATCATTGAGATTTCTGAAACTTTCCTTTTCCTTTCTATTGAGGGTATCCCAATGGTGATTGTCTGGATTACTCCCGCTGGAGGTGGTGGATGCTTCCTGGGACTTCGGTTCTGATGTCAGTTGGAATCATTGTCCTCATCCTCTCCTTTCCTCTCTTTTTCCTTTCTTCCTTTCGGTGAGGGCATACGCAGGTAATGTCGGAGTTGGCCTTGTTTGATAAGAGATTATATGTACCTTTTCAGCTGGAAGTAGTCATCAGTGTCGTGCCCATAGTCTCGGTGAAACTGGCAAAACCTCTTCATGTTCTTCTTATTCTCTAAGGTCATGGCCTTCGGACGTTGGATGGTAGTCTTTTGCCTCTCCATTGCCATAAGTATATTTGTCCTTGTGGTATATAGGGGGTGAATCACACTTGCCTCTTTCCTATTTGTTTCCTAGGTCTACCGCCACCCTTGGTCTGAGACCAAGGTTGGTGATCTGACCTTTAGAATGATGGTGATCAGATTTCCGCCCTCCCATCCTCAGTTCTTTGGCTGTCATGTGTTGTTCCGCCCTTTGGTAGAATTCCCCTAGGGTGTCAGGGGGATCTTTGGAGAACCTATAGAAGAGTTGTGAATCTCTCCAAAGTACCCTGATCATTGCGAGAATGCATACTTAAGGGCTTCCCTATTGAACCTCTCGACATAGTCGCGAATGATCTCTCCATTCTTTTGTGCTATGTCGAACATCTAGACGGGCATCTTCGCCGTTGGTCTGCTTCCAATGGACTGTTGAGTGAAGGTAGTGGACAAATCCTGGAAACCCATTATCGTTCCAGGGGCCGGGGAGTTATACCAGGCAGTCGCCAGCCCGGAGAGTGTGGCCTCAAAGCATTCGCAAAGGGTGGTGTCATTAGCACCATGTAGCACCATGGTATGTCTATACTTCATGAAGTGGGCTTAAGGATCACTACGCCCATCATATGTCTCCAAGCGTGGTACTTGGAAGTCACTTGGCATAGGTGCCCCGACTACTACACGGATGAAAGCTTACTCTTCTCCGGTGAAGGTCTCCGACAACCTTGACCAGACAGGCTTCCGAGAAACCTGCCTTTCCACATTTTCCAACATCTCTAGGATCTTCTCCATGAGGATGGTGATGCTGGTCTTTTCTCATTTTTGGGGAGTCACTTCATCGGCAAGGAAATTGTGACTTCTCGTTCGGTAATGAACTCTGCCGACAGGAAGTCCTGGGCTCTTTTGACGCCATTTCTCCATCACCTCAACCTCTGGGGGTTACGTCCTCTGTTGGAGACTCATCATGGAAGTCCCCAATCCCTGAACTCTGATGAGTAGATTTAGGACTTCTCTCCCGACGGGCAGTTGGCGAAGAGGCCCTTCGGCCCAAACGTGGTTGAGACCACCTTTGGTCTAGCTGTTATGTCATTTCAGCCACAACAGAGTGCTAAAAATTGCACAGGGAGCTCATCATGATCATCAGAGCACATTTGTCCTCAGGAAAAGAAGTCTCTACGGTGGGTTGTTTAGTTTCCAATTGAGTTTCTGGCACGGACAAGGACATCGGAAGCCCTTTGTACTTAAAACGTTGGGTCTCAACGATGGTGACTTGGGAGTGAGTTCCAATAGACAGCGCCAAATGATGCCCGATGGCATCCTCCCTGTATGACACGCTGCCCTGAAGGAGAGACTTCTGGCGTGAGGGTGCCTAAAATGCTCAAAAGAACAAGGGTTAGGATCTCCTCGGAATGTGTTTCCAGGGGAGGAGCCTCCGACACCTAAGTCAGTATTTGGAAAGTAAGGAGCAAAGAGTGGAAAGTCAAAGAGTAGAGGGAGTTCTGTCCTAGCTTACCAAGGTCATTCCTAAGTATTTATAGGAGGGTGTTGGGAGGAGACTATTTGACATAGCCCGCTTAGATCATGACGCGTGTTTAGTTGGATGTGGTCCGTATCTTCGGAGATAGGTATCTCCAGCTGGCCGTAGGCTGTTCCGGCTAGAGGGCAGGGCCATGTGGGAGGCCTTTGTGTCAGGGGCATGTGCGAGGTCCCTATCAGATGCTCCTTAACTGTTTTGTCGTATCTTCGTTAGACCTATTCGGAGAAAGAGACCCTTTCTGGGAAAGAAGCCCCTTCGGAATAGGAGGCCCCATTTGACTTGATATAGCCTCCTAGGACTACTAGGAAAGGCCCTTCAGCAGAGTGGGCTCTTTCAGAATATGCTTGTTTCTTGCCGAAGGTAGGGATATACATTCCCAAAGTTGGTGAACTCACTCATCCAAGGATGGTAGTGCATAACCTTTCCAAGGTCAATCCTATTCTCAAGCGAGGGAGGTGGTGGCTTACTGAGGTCAGGGAATTAAGGGCAGTGTGAGCCCCTCTTTCCCAAGGTTGGTTACTCATCCTTTCTGAGGGTGGTGTTGGTCTTCCCCGAGGGTGGTGCTCATCAGAACTTGGGAATTCTAAGGGTAATGGCCCCTTGGCTATCAGAGAGTACTTGGCTCATATGCTAGGTCAATTGAGCAGTAAGAATCTCTTCATTCAAACATACATCTGTTACAAATTGAAAGGTGGCATTCGTCATGATGCCCTTCACCATCTTAGGAACCATCTTTTGATAGTCTTCCAATAACAATTCCATGTCCTCAGTAAAAGTCCAGAAGGGTTCCCTTGGAACCTTGCTTAAAGGTATCTTCATGTCTTGAATCTTCTACTTCTAAGCATGTTTAGATACTCAATCTGGTAGGGGCAGCTCCTCTGCAAACCACATTATCTCTTAACGATTCATCTATAAAGTCTAAATTCACAAAAAATCCAAAACTCATAGATGAAAAGTCAAAAAATCAACCCGGTAATGGGACCTTGGGGTCCCTACCCTCATAATTGTTTTCTTCAAGGATATCCATGGGATGTCTTTCCCCTTTTTTGTCCTCCTCTCCTCGACCTCTTTGGTCAAAAGTACTGCCAGGAAGGCCCCTAATGTTACCACCTCACAAAATGAGAGGATTACAAGTGTGTCATAATGGCTAAAAACCATTATATTGTGTAATTCTCAACATAGTGATTGAAGTGTGGGTAGTTAAAGGCATGATCAACACCTCCTTAAAAGT
This sequence comes from Aquilaria sinensis, assembly GCA_005392925.1. Classification (NCBI taxonomy): domain Eukaryota; kingdom Viridiplantae; phylum Streptophyta; class Magnoliopsida; order Malvales; family Thymelaeaceae; genus Aquilaria; species Aquilaria sinensis. The sequence continues at coordinate 59,274 of SMDT01000825.1, forward strand.
GTTCCAAGTTGGTAACTTGGTCCCCAAGCAAAAGCCTTAAGGATTGCTTGCTTGTCAAGCAACCTATGGACTTTTTGTAAGGTTTTGGAAATTCGGGTACTTAATTTGCAAAACCCTCAAGAAAGAGACTTGGAGAGTTATGGGATGGATATGAATGGTATGAAAGTGCTATTGGAGGACGAAATTGCTAATGGAAGACAAGTTTGGACAAAGGAAACACTAAAGGCAATAAGGACCTAAATGTCCTAGTGTAAACCTTAGGGTGTTCAAGCTTTTGACTTAAGTCTAAGGGTGGAATTGTGGGGTTATCCCACCATGGGGGAGGCAGCCAAGGGTTGATAATTAGTCAAAAATGTTGGGCACATGTGTACCAATGATTTTAAGACAAAGAAACCATAATTAGTGAGAAGGAAAATGACAGAAAGCAAGGTTAAGCTTGTTAAGTGTGTTTTGTGCCCTTAAGCTCATTGAAGGCCATTTAAGTGGCCAAATCACTTATCCCTCTCTCATTTTCATCCTCTCCCAGCCCAAGAACACAGCCATACTTCTTCCATAGCCACCACACCTTCAAACTTGCAATTGATTGAAATTGAAGGCAAAAGGAAGCAATTGGAAGCAAACTAGAGCTATTTCTTGCATACTTCAAGGATCAAGCTTGATTTTCGGCCTACCCACTTTGGTAAGGGTTCTCTTGCTCTCATGGACTATTTTTTAAAATTTTTGAACATCCATGGAGCTAGGGCTAAGCTTGGAAGAGAGCCATGAGCTTGATGTGCCAAGCTTAGTGAAGGGAGTGCACTTATTGAAGGTTTTGTGATCTAGTGTGAAGTACACAATGATGGTAGTTAAATGAGGGTTTCTAGAGCCCAACGTTAGTACTAACTAGTGTTAATTTCCTCCTAAGACCAAGCATTAGCTTGAGTAGGGCTGCCATAGTGATTTGGTTATGTTTATTATGTGTTTTATGGACTAACCTATGGTATATGTTGCTGCCACATTTCATGTGTTTGTTGTTTGTGTTTTGCTGCTGCATTTGGTTGCCATATCTTGTATAAATGCATTGTGGTTTTTTGTTTTAGTGTCTTTGGATTCAGGCTTTAATGATGGTTACATTTCCTATTGAATCCAAGTGCTACCCTTACTAAGTTTCTCAATGAAACTTACTCCCGTCAATTCTGTCGTTTTAGGTCCAGCTGAAAAATCACCTTCAAACTAACCTTTTTGGTTTGTGTTTTGATATGAAATTTCAGGTACATGAACTTCCATATGTCTAGTTATGATCTGGAAATTTTGGTGATTTTAGGAGCACATTTAGTATTTTTAGTGGTGGTACTTAATGTGTTGTGCAGCCGCTGTCCAGCTTCCTGTTTTTGATGTTCATTGTGTCTCAGGACCTCCTGTAACCTGGGCTGCATATTTAGCTGATTTAAGACCATATTGTAGTGTATGTATTCATTTACATGTATTGTATGTAAAATGAGACAAGTATGTGAACATTTGAGCAATGCTTTGGCTATATAAGTGATGTGGCGCAAAGCTGCCCAAGTGTGAATGATGGGCTGCTTACTTGTAAATTCTGTTTTGGCCACATAAAGTTGTTAAAATAAAGGGAATGTAATTCTTATGTGTAATTCACATATATGGAATAGCCTTGGAGGGCTATCCCCTTGTGAATGAAGTGTTTGCATGGTTTGAAAAAATTGTATGGGCAAAATAGTCCAAAAGTTGCCAGAATTTTGACTCTGTACCTAAAGTTTAATATCTCCCTGTGTAGAATGAATCTTGGTATGAAATTTTGACCAAACCTAGAGGACATCTAGAGGGTTAACTGCACTTTGAAATTTCTGGATTTATATTCCTGTAGCCAAAGATATGACATTGCAAAGTTGGCTGAGTTACTGTTCATTTGGTCAGAATTTTGTAGCCAACTTAAAAAATCCATAACTTGGTCCATAGGTTGGCTATTGATGTAAAAAAAAAATTCCTTGGTTTTCTCTAAGTCTCTACTTGATAGTGGAGTAAATAAAATAGGGGGTATCTGGCTAGAATGATACTGCTTGTTAGTGGAAGTTACACGTGCAATAGCTGGCCACCAGAACTTAACAAGATCACCTAATGTGTGGAAGCCAAAGCTAAGACTTGTGCTAGTGTTTTCCTTCTTAGCTGTCATAGCGTGCATAAATGTAAATATGTGTGTTATGGTTAGACCAATATGCATGTATTTACATAGTGCTCAAGAGGGTCACTTGAGTATGTACACTAGGGGTGTTGTTCTGATGACCTACAGGACACACCAAACCTGAGAGTTTAAATGCACAGTTCTGGCACCATAACTCGACTACCCCAGAGTGGGTAACACTTAAAGTCTCGACAGCCGAGTTCAGGCTAACAGAGATGGAAGGAATGGCCACCTCAAGCAAGAGTTCCACAACTTTATTCACGACCATAGGTCAAAGGTGAATGTCATCCCCCATGCATTTATTCCATTTGGAACTGACCAAAGGTTGCCTTTTCTTCCTTGTTGGGGCCTTCTTCTCTTTTTCTCTTTTTTCGGCTTCATTGAGGAAACGCTCTTGGAAAAAGAGGCTGACTTGTTACCCATCTCTGCAAAGTAAGAAACATCAGTGTAAGTACAAAAATCCAATAACTAATGAAAGAAAAGAAACTTACTCTCCACAAAAGCTGCAATAACAGTTCTCTTTGAATGAGGAGGATAAGCCAAGAATTCTTCCCATCAATCTTTGGCTTCAGCATCCCTTCATCAGTAATATGCTCCTTAATGAAACCTAATGCATGAAGAACTTCTTCGGTCATCTGGTTCCATCTAATGGGAAAAAGGTAGAGTGGTTGCGAAGGTGCCTGATCATGCCAGTCGACAACTGCACGAATACAGCTATCAAAATCCTCAAACTAGGATTCTAGCTCGAGGGTCAGCAACTTCGATGGATCCATCACATCGATGGCCAAAGTCCCTAAAGCCCATTTCACTGGTAGATCTTTCCAATTTTCATCAATGTCCGTAAAAAACTACTTTTTGTACCACCCTTCCCAAGTATCCTCGGTGGTAAAGGTTAAAGTGAACTTCCTACTCCCAGATCCATGAGGAAGTAAAAAATAAAATCCACTATTTGGAACAGGTTGAAGTTTATCATATTGCATAAAAAATATGAAGTGGAGGACTATTTTAAAAACTCCACTGATACACAAAAAAGTGTTGAAAAAAGAGTACAAGTTTGGGGGCATTTGGTTAATCGCTATGCCATGAAATTGGCAAAAACCATAGATCACCTTCGGTGGAGGATACCAAAGACCTGCTTTTTAGCTGATGCCTGAATACGGTTATGTTTTTTTCCCTGTGAAGGTAACTTGGTTCACCACACTTAGGAACCCTAGTCTTGGCATAAGAAGGTAAGAAAAACTTACTTTGCCACTTCTTTATCTTCTCCAAGATAGCGCAACTCAGATGAGCATCAAGGGAGAACTAACTCTCTTCAATGACACCAACTTCGGCATTCCAAACCACTATCCCAGGATCCTCAGGTTCTAACTTTGGAAGGCAAAAAGTAGAAGGAAAGAAAATAGAGTGACTTCAAAAGAATACCCACCTATTCACTTACCTAAGAAGCCTACGACCATTGTTTGTGACTGTAGAAAATTGCTCCATCGTACGAAATTGCTATTAAGAAAGAAGGGAAACTCACAAAAGAAAGAAAGTGAGAAGAAAGCAAAGTGAAAAGGGATGAACTTATGAAGCAGGTGAAGAACATATAGCCTAAATGAGGGCAAATGAAGGGATGCCATAATTATTTATCGATGTAAAGAGATGTAATTGATGTCTTGGACAAAGGGACAATGGCATATATGAGTAATGATCATAAAGGTTTAGTCGAATCACCGACAATCTTGTCACTTGGGTAGCAATGATGTGTTGCTAGACACTGCTCATTGCTTATGATCACAAATGTGATTTATGATCATTGCCAACGTGGTAAGAGCTTATTGGGTCGCGCACGTATAGCTATTTGGATTATTAGAGTGCATGGGCTAAACATTTGGGTTATGGTTTCATAATAATTTTGCATTAATGATGGGCCCAAAAAGTTGAGCCATTAATAAGCCTGAAATTAAAGCCAAATTGGATTAGGGCTTTGAAACCCATTAGGCCTAGAAGTTAAGTCTCACTATAAATATAACTTTTAGTAAGAAATTCATAGCTTTTTACCCTAGCCACCCAAAAAGGACAGTCGCACTCTTCTTTTGGACTTCCTTGAAGGATGCAAGGTAGCACTGCGAGCGCAAGAGAAATGCACCTGCCGGGACATAGTGGAAGCGTGGTGATCCTGAGAAGCTCATGTAGATACCATAGAGAGCTTGAATACATCAACTATTCAGGTTTTTGTCATTCGACTCTATAGTTGGGCAAAATATCTCAACCGAATTAGCTTTGAAAATTTTTGAACACCAGGTTTATGCCATTTCACTTGGATCCTGGAGGGCTTCGGTTAAATTCTGTTATGCTTGTTTGGCTCCTGTAACCCTACATAAACACTGGGCATGAGTTATACTTATAACTTAGTAAGGGAACACATACAGCTTTTACAAGCTTATTTAGTTAAACCCAAGAGCTTAACCTCCTTAAGCTCAGTTCCAACTTGCAAAACAAACACAAAGACAAAGAAACACAACAATGCAAGATGAAATAATAACCATTTAGCTAATAAGGGTCAACAAGCACAAACAATCACCAAAGCACACAACTCACACACACTACACATTCCCATTGGTCTCGGCCAACATTACCACTAGCAAAGTACACCATACATTGATTCATTTCTTAATTCTGTTAATTAAAAGTCATCGCATAGAGCTCCAAGTTCAGACATGAGTTGGCCAACTCATGAGTGAGGTTTAGTACTACCATTAATGTAGCTAGCTAGCATACTAACACATATGCCAGAAAGCATTCTGTAGGCCTTACAACAAGCCAAGTTGATATAGTTCCAAGACTATCCCTTAGATGATTAACACTCTTCTATGACACGGAATTTAACCAATTCAAGAAGAGCATAGTGTCTCCCTTGCCAAACCATGCCCTTGAACCTTCGGCCTTTCTTTCAAATGCAAGATTTCAAGCTTAGCAAAGCAACTTCGAGATCGCCTAAGGCTAAATTTCACTTGATTAACCTTGAATCTTCAATTCCATCTCTAATTCATCATGAATAAAAAAAAAACTGAGCCTTCCAAGCCAAGAACACAATTAAGCTCAAACTAAGAGCTTTGACTAGAAAACAATGGAATTAGACTAAGTGGAACCATGCAAATCTGGGAAAGTGCCACATGGTGCAAAAATGGGCAAAATCCCTTCTCGCCAATGTCACTTTTTTGCATGGTGCCATGAAATCATCCATTAAAAGATTCCCTCATATTAGTCACCTGAATACGCATGTAATTTGGTCCTCACACTTTAGTTTCTTTCACTAAACCTTTAAGCCTTTGAATACGCACAAGTAGGGTCTCGGGTAAGCCTACCTTTGATAGCCCTCCATGTGTCTCTAAAGCCCACCAAGTACGTCACTCACTTTTATGCCTATAATCTTTTTTTTTTTTCACTCTAAGGTACTCAAGTCCTTGATGAAAATAGGGGTTATGAAAACACCACCCTCAGAAAATGACACTTCTGACCTTGATAAATGGCTTATGACCATCCTCGGCTAAGCACCTTAGCCTACCTCAGATTACTAGTTGGTACCACCCTCGGGTAATAACTCGGTCATCCTTGGAAAGTGGCTTACACTACCTTCGGGTATTGCCAAACCATCTTTTAGTTATACGCCAACCACCTTCAGATGGTTAGCTAAATATGACCTAGCAGAATCCCTCATCACCCTTGGAGATAAGCATGGCTTCTAAAGGGGTTTGTGGACTTCCAAAGTCTCATAGGCTAAAATGACAAATGTATGGCTAGTAGGACCATTGATAGAAAGCCTCCACATGCACCTAACCTCCAGCCTATGCATAACTACCTACGAACAGCTAGGTACACCTCTTGTCGACGTACGGACCGAATGTAAGCAGATCTAGCCGACCACTTGTCCCAATCTACTTAACTTAAGAAAACAGCCTTCTCCCCAAAGCCTCCTATAAATACTTGGGAGGCTCACAGGTAATACAAAAAATGACCTCTTTCCACTTTTCTACTGTCAACAAACTTTGCACCTTCTACTGACTTGGGCGTCGGAAATCCCACCCCCAAAAAACACTCCGGGGAGCTCCTAACGCTCGTTCTTCTAGTGTTGGAGATACCATTTAGGTGAAGTCCTATTAGAGGCCAAGCATGTTCTACATCAAAGATGTCTTAGAGCATTAACCCATAAAATTTGCATTGAACATAAGGGCACTTTAGAGTGCACCAAAGAGCACTTTTGTGCTCTTTGTGGTGTCTCCATGGTTTCTTTCTATTTTTAAACTTCTCTTGGCCCAAATTGTAGTTTTCATTCCTATTTAAATGCTAAGTATCAATATTGTGCAGTGCCCTAAAGACATTAGGATTTAGAGCCTTCAGAAGCACATGGTTACATACAAAGGTCTACTTAAAAGTTCTCTAGTGCACTCTTGTGTGTCCTTGTCATTTTCATGAGTCCATCACATTTCTTGGGCTTATGTGGCTACCAACATTCGTATCCTAAGCTTAGGCATTGAGTTCACACAATTCCCCTTAGTGTTCTTAAGGTTTAAAGCTCTTAAGTTCACATAAATGCACACAAGGTGTGCTTAAGGGTCTCTTTTTGTGTCTTATCTTAAAGCACCTTGTTTACTCAGTTTCTTACCCAAGTTTGTTCTCAATTTTGAGCCCCCTTCTGACAATGCACATAGTACTTAGGCTTCGCACTATTTAGCCTATAATCATGCAACTTCTTCATGGACTCAGTCTTAAGTGCCTCTAAGATACACCTCAAAGGATTCTCATAAGATACTTGTCTTGTTTAGTTTTTTTTTGCACAATTGTGACTTGTTTTGCTCACATATTCACATGATGTACTGTATGTGTACATTTGTGTACATTTCATCATAGCCCATGGCCTATACAAGTCACAACATCATAGAAGTCCTCTGCCCATCCACCAATAATGAAGTCAAGCCCTCGGCACGTCCGTCTTTGGACAATCCTTATAGGGCCCTAGTCCTTGTTCAACTGATGTTTTTGTTATCCTATTCTTATCCTATTCTTGTTTCTCATAAGTTCTCTTCCCAATTTTATTTTTGCTTCTTTAGATGGCTCACACTGATGTTTTTGTTTTTGTCATAGATGGGTGAAGACTTCAATACCCAATTCTATTAGAAGGCTTTTTTTTCTAATGCTCAAAGGGAGGATAGCAAGAAGGTTGTCAAAAGGAGGCCTAGGAAAAAGGTCTTTAACTGTGCTATACCAAAAATGGCCTGAGTCAAGTCATCATCAACAAACACAGCTACTACCAAGGTAGCTTATATGAAAGGGGCTACCTTGGACAACAGGGTCCCTTTTCTGAAAACGTTTGAGGCAGCTAAGCCAGAGAACTTTAAAAAGGAATTCTCTTCTAGCCTATCAAGCCCACAGATTACTACTACCTTACTAAGGACCTTTACTAAAGATGCCCCGACTACAATGGGAGTAAAGAAAAATTAGGGAGAAAAGGAAGGCAAAAATGCTCACCATAATCGTGGAGGATGCTGTCAAGATTTCGGACATCAAGGGTGCATCTCGTCACCCTGAAGTTCTCCCATAAGGTTCAGTCCCTTCAAGTTCCTTCATTTTTGGTTATTTTTCAACCTATAATTTTGTCGAGGGTTGGCTAGGGACTAACATAGTTAATGAACTTTGGCATGGCTAACTAGGAGAGACCTTGACTCCAAGGTCGATAGTAGACCATGATGCTCATTGTGCAGCAAGAAACGCTCACTTGCTGAAGGGAGCAGTGTCGAAGTCACCTATCTGGCATGTCACAAAGGACTTGTCTCTCTTTGACCACAATGTTTCAATTACGATGATTCAATGACTTTACCAGTGCGTGACCATTAATGCCACATTCTAGAAGCTGACCGAGTAGCTCCCAAATGAAGAGCGTATCACTGCAGCCTGACAAACTATTTCTTCAAAGTGAGGTTTTTTTGGCCTTAATTCCTTTTATAGGGAGCTTGTCTATCTCTTTTCTTTGCTTATAGCCAACTTTTTTTCTTCACAGTTCTTCATCATCTCTAAATACTTCTTGGACTTTATTACGAAGTAAACACATATTTAGAATCAGACTGAAGAGGTTTTGGCGAAGGCTACATAAGCCCTTGCCAATATGGCCTTTAAATTTGGTGAGCTAAAGCACAAGGCCACCATCGAGCTCAATGAATTAAAACATCAAGCCGGTGAGGAAGTAAGGGAAATTGCCTAAAAGGCAAACTTTCATGTGGATGACATCGATCGCCAACTTATTCTCATGTCCATCGATTGCCACATCATCAAGGTTAATCATGTCAAGTTAAAGCGATACTTGAAGGAAAAAAAGGACCTTTAAAAGGATCTCCAAGAAACAAATAATAATATCAAAGAGCTAAAGCTGGAGAAGAAAGAGATGGGTGATAGCTTCAAAAGATCACCAACATCACCATCACTGCATTTTGGGGTGGCTTTTTCCTTGCCCGCCACCAAGCCCTAGAAAGGTACCCCCATCTTGACCTTTCATACCTAAATGGCTTCCAGAGGCCAGAAGGCAATGCTTCCAAGTGGTCCAAAGATGAATACCTCTTTGAGCCCGATGGCATACCGGATGACGAAGAAACCAATGGGAATGAAAAGGAAAGAAAGGGAGATGTGGAAGAACAAGAGATAGAAAAAGACAACATGAGTGTAGTGAATTCATCACTTAGTCATGCTAGTGCTTTTATTCTTCTTTCTTCTTTGCTTTTTTTTTTTTATCTTTCTTTGTATCTCTTTTGACCATTGGTCAAATACCTAATATAATTAAATGCTCATTTGGCTATTTTATCTTCCCTTTGTCTTTTAGGTAGCAATCCTTAGCCTTTTTGCACTTACGGTCTTCGTACTCTCACCTGTCCGATATTGTACTAAAAGATCTTTGTGGTGCATTGTGCCTATTTAGCAATGTATTATGTATATTCAATGCCTATCCTTTAGCTACTTCATGTGCCTTATGGACTTAGAAAAATTTTCTATGTCTCTTATTTTTTTTGAAAGGTTGGTGTATTCGTGCATTTTTGTGTTCGTTTGAGTTTCAACATATGATTTTTTGGCTAAGGTTTCTATAGGACTTTGGTCTCGATTTACCTTCTTGGCCATTAAAAGAACTTTTTCTATTCTTATAATTTCTTAAAGTACCAAGACTTGATTTATGAGTTCGAGGATGCTTTTGACACAAAAGTTCTTTATTTCCTATACCCTTTTTGGCTAACTAAATTCTATTGCAAAAGGTACATTTTTTGCACTACCTTCCATCTTTTCAAATAAATACCTTAGTTAAGTTAAGCAAAGTGATTTTTTAGACAATCGTCATGCCATGTATTTTTTAACTCTTCTTCAGAGGTGTTTTCTAATTTGAAGACTATGAGCATAACTTTGGCAGTTACTAGGTAAGGCCCTTCCAAGTTTGCCTTTAGCACTCTATGTGCAAGCCTTTGGGGTTGAACTTTGGTTCTACAAAGTAACATGTCTCAAACCTTGATTGCTTTTAGCTTGATTATTTGGTTTGCATAAATGGCCACTATTTGTTACAAAGCTTTTATAGGAAGTTTGGCCAATTCACTGTGCTCTTCCAGTAGCTTTAGTTTAGCCCTTAAGCCTACTTCATTAAGCCCCTGGTTGAGGATTTAAACTTTCAAGGATGGGTGTGCTATTTTGACAGGAATTAGGGCTTTGCTTCCATAGGCAAGTGAGAACAAAGTCTCTTGGGTTGCCTTTCTAGGAGTCGTGTGATAGCTCCACAAGATACTACGCAATTCCCCAGGCCATTTTCCTTTGGCTTCTCCTAGTCATTTCTTCATACCATCTTTCAAAGTTTAGTTGGACACTTCCACTTGTTATCCACCTTAGGACTCTTGTACATAGGCCATGGGCTAGGAGAAACAATGTGAGTGGAGCTAGAGACACTTGAAATGAGCTCTTTGAACTTGGAAAATATTTTTTTTGAAGGAGGCTTAAATGTATTTTAAAATTTTGAAGTTTTTGGAAGCCTTTGGTAACTTTTTCAAGAAGAAAAATTCAAATGATGGTTTAGAAAGTTGAAAGTTGGGGGACTCAATTGCAAAGTCTCTTGAGTGACTAATTGGGACGAATCTTTTGAGTAGTGATTAGAATGATGCATGCAAGATTATGGCTTGCCTGAATTAGTGATTAATCCATTTACATTACCACTTGGCTAATCTAGGTTTATGCATGCTCCACTAAACCTTGTTCCTCCTCCAACCAGTTTGTGTCCTCCATTGTTGAACACTCAAGCTTGCTAAGCTTTAGGGAACAAGGATTACTAGGTGGAGTAAGACTTAAGAATTCACTAAGCAATTCATAGTTAAACTATGTTGTGTTAGTGAATTTTGTGCACTTAGGTGATGGTAGTTAGGGCAAGGGATCCTAAGTAGCTATGAGGGCTAGGGTTGCTTGGAAACTATGGAATTTATGCTAATTACCTATGTTTTGCAAGCATTAGCACTAGGAATTGAGAAGGCCAACTCAATTCCTAAGCTAGGGAGTTCTCAAATTTGAATGGATTTCTTTAATAGGTTACCCAAACCAATGTGGAAGTTGGGATTATGCTTGCTAGGCCTATTTGGCTAGTGTTTAGTGGTATATGTTAATGTGTGCTTCTATCTTTGATTGTGCATGCTAACCCCCTTTAGATAGTTATATTATTATCTACGTATTGTGCTTTTCCTATCTTAGTGTTTTCATTGCAAGAGCTTGGGTGTGTTTTGGTTAAGCATAAGCTTAACCTATGTTTAGACCTTTAAGGCCATGTTAAGTCCTTACTAAGTTAAATTACTCATAACCCTACTTTTTATGTTGTAGGAAAAGGTTTACTTGAGTGACGAGGAAGCTAAGAGTACTATATACTATTTCGGGTTTGGAAAGGTATTAAATTAGATTGAAAGTTTGCCAAATATTGTAAGTGTTATGGATTGCTTGTATAACAAGCCAATGTATGTGACTTGATTACTTGCAGGCCTTGTGTGTGTAGAGATGTAGGAACAAAGTCTTAGTGTTGGTGGATGTACATAGATGGCACTTATGTTGCATTTTGTACAGATAGTCTTATGTATGAATGTTTTTGATAGTCCATGTATATATGGTCTACAGTAAGTTCATCAAGATGTGCATGTATGCTAGTTGTACTTGTTTTTGAGTGGATATGCCTACGTCAGTTGTTTTTTATCACTATCAGATACACCTAAATGCATCAGTAAATGTATATGCATTTTCAGAAGTTATGTGTACTAGGGTCCTTATTGGTAGGCCTACTAAGGCTTGAACGTGTGTGGCATGTCCATGGAAACATGAAAAAAATTTGGGTTGGTGTTTTGGTTTCCATGCATTTTCCTTGATGATTGAAAGATGTCTTTGATGAATGAGCATAAAAATCCATCTAGGTGCCTAAATTTGTTTCGGATGGGTATTAGCTTCTAGTGTGTTGAACAATTTAGGTGTTATGCCTATCTTGGGTGTGTCTACCCATGTGTCCTGGTAGTGTCCAAGTGCCCCTGGTGCCCCTCCCACTGTGCACTAGGTTAACCTCAAAGCATCTATGAGGTAACCAACGTACTTAAGCCTATACGTCTTCACACGGTCGTCCTTGGCCCATGCCTAGGAGGCCTCTATAAGAGCTGGTCTTATGGTGGTTATAATTGACTAGTTGTATATGTGCATGGATTAAAATTTTATGGTACTAGTTGTTTAAGCTATAATATGCAAAATGCATGCTCTTCATGCTTTGACTTGGGTTAAGAAAATTCCATAAACCATTGACTTGGCTAAAACATTGCAAAGAAAACAAGTTCAAATAGCCAAAGCATACAAAATCAACATTTATGTGAGTTTACTACACATAAAAATTGTGTGGGAGCATTCATACATAAAGTAGACTAATGCCTCACCCAAGAGCAACCCTAGAGTGTAGGACTCCTCAAAACATAAATAATGGAGGAAACTAAGAGTACTATATATATAAGCCTCAACTGAGATCTTCTTGAACTAACTCCCACCTTGGATGCAAGTCCCAGTGGCGAGTCATAAAAGTCCTTGTCCACGTGCTACTAGGCTCTATAGCCGAAGGAAGATTGTAGTTAGTACTATTACTTAACCAACAAGTTACGCAAGTAGACTAGAATCATAAAGAGTCTCAAGTGAAATAGCTGCAACAAAAGCAATTACCACGGTAACCCTTAATGGTTACTCGGCCCAACAACTTCAGAATCTACACAACATAACTAGGGAGTAAGAATTCAGAAATTCTCAGTAAGGGTCTTCACTATACCTGCAACAAAATTACTATGGACTCCATATATGATAACATATATAACTTGCTGTGAGCTTATATAGCCTGAGGGTCTAATATATGCATATACCTAGGTCCCTTGAGACCTCTCCTCATCCTGGTCCTTGAGCTACAAGGCATTGCCTTGTCTTCTAGCAAGCTTAGCTTGCAAGCCTTGCTAGTGATAAATCACCAGTTGAACCTTTCCTGTTTGTGTTGTACTGGGGCATTATGGTGGGACTACTATAAACTAGGCCATAAAGACCTTGTAGACTAGGTGCACTAAGGTTTCACCTTGCAACCTCAAGGCTAAATGCACGGCTAGGCTACTAAGGGTTCTAAACCTTTCACCCAAGCTAGTGATACCTAGTTGTGATCCTTTGTAAACTAATTTTATTGCTTATGGTATAAATAACCATAAAACTTTACAAAACTTAAGAAAACTTCTAGGTCTCGAAGGACTTTTGAAAGTCTCAGAATACCCCCGAAATGCTTATGCCACCAAGGTACCCTAAGAACCCTTTAGGTCTCCCCTTCACCTTCCTAGCCGAACTACCAATTTTTCTATAACGGCGATGCATCACAAGTACTGGCGACGTGTCACAGCTATTGGTGATGATTGGCGATGCGTTACCAATACCTGTGACAGCCTAGAAAGATCCCAGTTTTGCTGCTATGAACTTTGGACACTTTTCAAACATATCAAACATGCATGGATAGGCTCCAAACTTCACATACATTTAAAACATGTTGCATAGATGACAACCAACTATCACAAGCCAATCTATGATGCATTATAGCATCATTCCAACCATTACAAACCTCATAGTTAACCATAATTCAACCTTGCCCACTAACTAATGGTACCGCTAGAACTACTAAAATTATTCAAACAAACTCATTCCAATAGCATTAATTGAACTCAAAAACACAACTCCCTTACCTCAACTCCAAGTAACAAGCACGAATTATGCAACACTTTTGCAACAACCAAGTTCCACAAACTCCAACCTAAGCTCCAAGCAAATATGGGCGCAAAACATCAGGTTACTAACTTCTTGATGCCCAGTAGCATCTTCGTTGAGCGACATTGTGATTTCTAGAGGGACTTCCTGAGAAGGAGAACGCTTGGAGCCCAGATTTCCCAGGGGAGTATGCCTGAAAAGCTCAGAAGAGAGGGTTAGGAGGTCCCCGGGGTGTTTTTCTGGGGAGGAGCGTTCGACGCCCAAGTTAGTGTCCTGAGAAGGTAAAGGGGGAGCACTAACGTTTTAGTGGCCTTGCCTGTTTGTGTTTTCTCAAGGAGAGGGCTCTGATCAAGGATCGATCCTTTGCCAGGGTTTGTTTCCTGGTATTTATAGGAGTGTCCAGCCCGTTCAGATCATGACACGTGGTCGGTCAGATCTTTTCTGTACCTTCGGGAGTAGGGGACAAGTAGCTGTTTGCAGGCTCATCGAGCCTTGGTCCGAGACAGGTCGTGACAAGACCTGGACGGCGTCGGCGTGTTAGATCGCCGTTTGAGGCAGCATGTAGCGCCTGTGGGCGACATGTCAGAGACTCCTTAAACGCTCTTGCCGTACTCCTGAGGTCCTCTGGGCGAGGTCATCTTTGACACAGATGCCCTTCCTCGGGAGCTATGCTCATGGTTTCGGGGAGTTCCCTGGTTCGGAGGTTCCTCATTCAGGGAGATCCTCTTCTGCTTGCAATAGTCAGTTCCTCATATCCGAAGGCGATCCACCCGGTCCCCCCAGGGGAGCCGGCAACATCTTTGAAATCCCTGGCGTACTAACCGAAGTCCCAAATTCGAGGCTCTTGACTTCGCTCCCTCCGAGGTCAATGATAGCGCCTCTTTCGGATGATGCCAGGCTTCCCGATCACACTTTCGGCAAGAAGTATGTTCTGAAAGGGGCGATAGCCCTTCGGCTATCACAAGCCCCCCTCCAAAAAGCCGAAGTGGAAGCTTCGGTTTGTCGGCTTCCGGAGGACGCCCCTCGGGGCCTTGGGGGTAATACCTTTTTCTGGAGATGTACCTTTTGTCCGAAGACATTGGCTCTTCAGCCATAGCCTATCTTTTGGTGTCTTTGAGGTAACCTACTTCTTTCCTTTTGCAGGTCTATGAAATGCCGCGTCTCGTAACTAGGCGTGTCAGTCTGGAGGGGCGCGCCATTTGTCAGAAAGCGTGTCCCTTTTTTGGCGCGATGGCTGACACATGGTAGCTAGTTATTGGCGGGGGCTGTATCGGACATAGCAAGCGCGCCTTTTTATGCACCCCGAGCAGTTATGGCGACTTTTTGGCTTCACGGAGACTTATGACGCCGGTTCGCCTACCATCTCCGGCGTATATATACATTTGTCCCATCATAACCTCCTTTTGCTTCTGCTTTTGCTTCCTTCTACCTTTCAACTGTTTTTGCATTTCCTTCTGCTTTTTGCGGCGATGCTATTTGACGCAGTGTTTTCCAGCAACTTTTCACGATGGCGAGTTCAAACCCAGATTTTGGCAAATCATTTCGTGGGTTTTTGATTTCCAAAGTCCTCTGATTTTTAAAGTTTTCCCGAAGTCATTTTTTACCTTTTTTCGAAAGCACTTTCCAGCCGACCATGCCTATTCCTGAGAGTTGGCACCCTCTTTTTGTCTCACCCTTGCTGCACCACTTCTGAAAAATTAGAAAAATGGAAGACCAAGTTCTTCCTCCCCTCGTACGCCATTACCAGGTTGCCACGTTCAGACCAATTTAGCTTTTCGAACCGTGGTGACGAGGTTACCGTTTTCTGAACCCAGCTGAAGGCCGGACTTCGGTACCCTCCTCCGAAGATGATTTGCGACTTTTGCCAGTTCCATGGCATTGACGTAAATCAACTTCTGCCGAACTCGTATTGCTATTTTAATGCCTTCCTCTGCATTTGTGGCATCTTCAAAATAGAGCCCCACTTCGTTATCTTTATGTAGTACTATAAGCTCTTCGTGGTCTCGAAGGGTGGCTTTTACTTTATGCTACCTCGGGGATCCGAGAGCAAAAAGTATATCTTCACCTTTGCCGCTAAGGACAGCTGGCAAGGGTGGCAACAAAAGTTTTTTTTTCTGAAGATGGAGGAGGCTTGGTCGCATGTTCCGACCAAGTGGGCTCGGGGAAGGCTGGAGAAAGACGTCGTAGATCCGAGGATAATGCTGACTCCTGAGTTGGCTCCCGTATTTGCGGACTTCGATAGACGTATCCGCGCCGTCTCTGACTGGGGTTCCGAGGTCCCTTCGCGCTCTCTCTACCCCTTCCCCATCAATTGGAAGCTGATGGCCGAGGAGGTTCTTCGGGAGTTAGGGGTAGTGAAGGAGCACAAGACAGACCTCGGGATGCCGGCTCCTGCCATCGCTGGGAAGGATTCCTGGTTCGTGAAACTCCTTCGGGAGGAAGTTACTTATGAAAATTTTTATGAGCGTAAGTTATCTCCGAATCCCTTTGTTATAATTTTCACCTTGGACTCACGCTGATGTCTTCTTTCTTTTCCAGTGATGGGCGACGACACTGCTGCTTTTTACAAGTCCCTTTTCCTCGGTCAATCCGAGAAGGGTGAGCAAATGAAGAAAGCCGCCTACCGAAGGCGAAAAGCGACTGGTGCTAGTCCTTCCTTGGCTAAACTGTTAGTCTTGTGCGCAAAAGCCAGTCATGAGATGATTGTATTTTTGCACATTGAGTCATGATATTTTATTAAGGCATTAATCCAGCAATTATGTTTGTTGTTTTGTTCCTGCGTAACTTAACAAACATAATTGTAACCCTAGAATAATGATATTCTTAAAAGTCCCTGGTCTAGTATTATTGTGGAGCGGGTTGCAATAATACATAACGACTAGCATATGTGGAGACTAATATGAGATATGTAGTCTACATATGGGTACAAGTTGGAGAACTTGTGTACTAGACCGACCCACCATGAGAACACTACATGGATCGTTATATGAGTGTCATAAGTGATTCCCATAGTGATCATGGTATATGTAGTCCTTCGACCTAAGATCATCAAGGTTCCCTACATGTGAGTCACATACTTTGATACTTTCCTTTGTTGCTCGTAACTGAGTGAACTTGAAGGAGGTCATTGGGTATGTCACATATCATGCGGAGGGATTTGTATGATCAAGATGGGATTTGTCCCTCCTATATAACGGGAGCGATATCTTCGGGCCCCTTGATAGAGTGAGACTTAGAAAATCCATGGCCATGCTCGGATGAGTTGATATGCGATATCAATGTCATCAGTTTAAGTTAGTCTACTCGGTAATCAAGAAACCAAAGATTGGGCTATACGAGAGTGACACATTCCATGTCTCGTGCTTAGTCTTGATATCTTGGACAAAGGGACAATGGCATATATCGGTGATGATCATAAAGGTATAGTCAAATCATCGACAATCTTGTCACTTGGGTAGCAATGATGTGTTGCTAGACACCGCTCATTGCTTATGATCATAAATGTGATTTATGATCATTGCCAACGTGATAAGAGCCTATTGGGTCGCACACATAGAGCATTTTGGATCATTAGAGTGCATGGGCTAATTATTTGGGTTATGGTTTCACTTTAATTTCGTATTAATAATGGGCCCAAAAGTTGAGCCATTATTAAGCCCGAAATTAAATCCTAATTGGATTAGGGCTTTGAAACCTATTAGGCCTGGAAGTTGAGTCTCACTATAAATACAACTTTTAAGTGAGAAATTCGCAGGTCTCCTTGCCCTAGCCTCCAAAAGGACAGCCGCACTCTTCTCTTGCAATTCCTTGGAGGACGCAAGCTAGCACTGTGAGCGCAAGAGAAACGCATCTACCGGGACGTGGTGGAAGCGTGGTGATCCCGAGAGGCTCGTGTGGATACCATAGAGAGCCTGAACACGTCAACTGTTCAGGTTTTGTGATTCGACTCTACAATTGAGTGAGAGATCTCAATCAAAAATTAGGTATGAAAATTTTCGAACACCCGGTTTACCCCGTTTCACTTGGATCCTGGAGGGTTTCGGTTAAATTCCGCTGCGCTGTTTGGCTCCCAAAACCCAACATAAACGAGCAAGAAAGACTGTTCATCCTCCTCCGCCGGAAGTTCTTGAGGAGGTAAGCGAAGAACCCGAAGCTGCCGCCGCCCGAGGTTGCTGCCGACGTCCCTCCTCGGAGTCTTACTTCGTCGTTTGCTCTTCTGGGTGCCCTGGTGGAGGCTCCTTCTGGCGAGGAGCGGCGTAAAAGCAAAGGCAAGGGGGTTTCCACCGATGAGGTCTCGGACTCCGATGATGACGTCGCCGAGGTGCCGCCAGGTTCGCTTTCTCAGACAAACTGTGATGCCTTTACTTTTTTGAATTTTAAGATTTACTTGTCTTGACCAGCTTCTTGTTTTGCCGTGAAGGGGAGTTACTTACTCCGGGTTGGGCAGCCGAGCACGCCCGGAAGCGAGCCCTTCGGGATGCCCATATCCCGAAGGGGAAGATCCCGAAGGAGCCTTTCTGGTCGTTTACGGAGGACATGAATTTGTACTCCGGAGACTGCCAGCAAATGGCCAAAGAGATCTCGAAGGGGATGCTTACTGAGGCCTCCTTCAGGGCCATTGCGGAGGCTCACCCGGGCGATGATTCCCTCGCCATGAAAGTTTCCGAGCACGCTGCCCAGGTATGCTTCACGCCTTTCTTTTTTCCTTTTGATTTCCTCTAAGTGTTTGGCTCTTTTTTTTTTTTTTGCCTTACTGACTTTGCCTTTATTTCTTTGCAGCTGCTGGGGTACGCTGGTTTCCTCAGAGTTCGGGTGGCGAGGCAGACGGCGTTCCGAGTCTCGGCCTTAGAGGTCATAGAAAAAACTAAGGCCACGTGCTCGGAATTGGCTGCCAAGAACACGCAGCTGGCTCAAGCTGCAGAGAAGGAGGTTGCTGCCGTTCGGGAGGAGTTCCTGAAAGAAAAAGAAGAACTTTTGAAGGATTCCTCCCAGAAGATTTCTGACCTCGGCTCCCAGGTGGCGGAGCTGATTTCGGCAAACGAAGCGCATCAAAAGGAGAAGTCAGAGTCTGAGGCTCTCCTGGCGAAGGCGCTTGCTGAGAAGGCCGCGCTCCAAGCCGAGGTCGATTCTTTGAAGAAGGAGCCGAAGAAGAAGAAGATGAAGGCACTGAAGAAGGAGGTCGCAGATCTGAAGAAGGACCTTGACGCCCTTGGGGTCGAGAAGGATAAATCTGACCAGATGACCAAAGTTGGTTTCCAGGACGGCTTCTGCCTCGCTCGGCACCAAGTTCTTCAAAGGTTCCCAGATCTGGACCTTTCTTTCTTGGAGGCCCTAAACATTCCCGAGGGGCCTCGGTGGTCTTGGTCCAAGATTGAGCACCTGAACTTGCCTCTTTCTTTCCCGGCGCCGAAGGTGGTGGAAAAGGACGCAGGAGCTGGTGGCTCCCGGGACGCCGAGATTCCTTAGTTTGTTTTAGGGTCCTTTGCCTTCTTTTCCTTCTTTTTTGTACTTCTTCTTTTGGCAATCTTTCTTCTCTGTAAGCAGATTCATCTCAATAAAGACTCTTTTTGGCTAAGTCTTTTTGTGAGATTTTTCATTTCCCATTGTCCCGAACATGATCGCTCAAGAGACTTCGGAAAATCATATCTGCGCTTATTACGGCGATCACCTTCGCGGAATTCTGGCTTGTACAATTTACACTTAAGAACTTTTCTAAGAAACTTCTGTACTTAGAATATTTTTCTAATTTGTACAATACAATTCTTCCGTGAAATCCTAAGCATAGAATTTTTTCAAGGCATCCGAATGCCAAGTATTTTTTAATTCTACGCCTTCGGCATCGCCGAGTTTGTACACCCCCTTTCGTACTTCGGCAAGAACCAGATAAGGACCTTCCCAATTTGCACGAAATACCCCGTGGGATGGCCTTCGGGGTCCGAATTCAGCCTTTCGGAGAACGAGGTCTCCTTTCTTTATTCCCTTCGGCCTGGCGCGCAAGTTTATAGCCGCGGCCACTCTTTGCTGAAAAGCTTTTCTTCTCAGCTCGGCTGTTTCTCTGTGTTCGCCGACGAGGTCGAGCTTGGTTCTTAGGCCGAGGTCATTTCCACTTTCATCAAATACTTGCACCCGTACTGATGGTCGCACTACCTCGATTGGGATGATGGCCTCTGTACCGAAAACGAGTGAAAAAGGCGTTTCCCCTGTGGCTCTTCGGGGTGTTGTTCGGTAGCTCCATAATACGCTTTGGAGCTCTCCTGGCCATTTCCCTTTTGCTTCTCCCAGCCTCTTTTTCAGACCATCTTTTATGGTCCTGTTAGATACTTCTACTTGCCCATTGCTTTGGGGGTGAGCTACTGGGGCGAAGTGCATTTTTGTTCCGAGGTCACTGATAAATCCCTGGAACCCTTTGTCTATAAACTGGGATCCATTATCAGCTACTAGTACCCTCGGTATGCCAAATCTGCATACGATATTCTTCCATACGAACTTCTGCACTTCTTTTGCCGAGATAGTAGCCAAGGGTTCTGCCTCGACCCATTTGGAGAAATAATCTACCGCTACTACGCAGAACTTCACGCCTCCAGGTGCTGTTGGGAGTGGTCCTATGAGGTCTATGCCCCAAACTGCGAAGGGCCAGGGATAGTCAGCCGAAGTTACCATTTCCGAGGGTGTCCTCTGGATATTCGCGTGTCTCTGGCAATTACCACATTTCTGGACGAACTGCTTAGCGTCCTTTCTCAGGGTAGGCCAAAAGTACCCTTGGCGAAGTATCACTGCTGCCAGGGTGTCGGTTCCAATGTGCGAACCACAAGCGCCTTTGTGAACTTCTTCGAGGATCATTTCAGTATCCTCTTCGCCAACACACCTCTGCAGTGGATTTGCGTATCCCTGCCGATACAACTCTTCGCCGATTAGGAAGAATCGGCCGGAGCGTCTTCGCACTTTTGCAGCGTCGCCGGGGTCTTCGGGGAGCGCGTTGTCTGTGAGATACCTTTTTATCGGGTCTTTCCATCCTTTTCCCGAGGTTACTATGCTCAATACTGCGATGCTCGGATGGTCTAGCACCTCGGTGCATGTTTTCGACTTCGCCAAGCAATCTGCTTCGGCGTTATCTCGTCGAGGTACATTTTCGATCCGTATGGTGTCGAACTCTTGAATGAGCTTTGCTACCAGTTCGTGGTATTTTGCCAAGGTTGGGTCCTTCGACCCATAGTCTCCTGCCGTTTGTCGAACTACTAGCTGGGAATCGCTGTGGGCCTTTAAATTTCTCACGCCAATTTTTCTGGCTAGGCGCAATCCTGCTATGAGGGCTTCATACTCAGCCACATTGTTGGTGACGTTAAAGCTGAACTTGATAGCCTTCATTACCTCTAGGCCTTCGGGACCTCTGATAATTACCCCAGCTCCCTGGTGTTCGGACCCCGAGGCTCCGTCAACATACAAAGTCCATTCTGGCTCACCTTCGTTTGGATCCGGATGGCTGTCCTCGGTGGTGGGTACTTCGGCAATGAAGTCTGCCAGAGCTTGAGCTTTTATGGCTTTTCGAGGTTCATAAGTGATGTCGTGTTCGCCAAGCTCTATACACCATTTGGAAAGCCTTCCCGAATGATCAACTTTTCTCATGACATCGCGCAGAGGTAGACTGCTTCGGACGATGATAGGGTGAGCCTGAAAATATGGTCGCAGCCTTCTTCCTGCTAGCACCAAGGCATATATAGCTTTTTGCAACAAAGGATACCTGACTTCGGCGCCATGCAGGGACTTGCTTACATAATAAACCGGCCATTGCTTCGGCCCTTCCTCTTTCACAAGGACCGAGCTTACTGCTTTTTCTGTGACGGCGAGGTATAATACGAGGGGCTCTCCCTCGCGGGGTTGCCGCAGAGTGGGCAGACCGGCTAAGTAGATTTTGAGTTCTTCCCAGGCCCTTTGGCAGTCTTCATCCCAAGGATGATCATTACTTCCGAGGTTGTCCTCCTTTTTTGCTGCCTTAGTGAGGACTTTGAAGAATGGTCGACACCGGTCTCCATACCTGGAAATAAACCTGCTAAGAGAGGTTATCCTTCCGGTGAGTCTCTGCACATCTTTTATTGTGGCAGGAGTTCGGAACTCGAGCAGAGCCTTAATTTTTTCTGGGTTAGCATCAATGCCTCTTTCTGATACCATGTACCCAAGGAACTTTCCCGAGGTCACTCCGAAGATGCACTTTTCGGGATTAAGACGGATCCCGAAGGCTCTGAGCTGGTGGAAAGTTTCCTTTAGATCTGCGACGTGGTCGCCAGGCAGCTTGCTCTTGACTATCATGTCGTCGACATATACTTCCATGTTTCTCCCTATTTGGTCGTTAAAGACCTTGCTCATCAACCTCTGGTAGGTGGCTCCTGCGTTTTTTAGCCCGAAGGGCATTCTGACGTAACAGTATGTTCCTCCCTCGGTGATGAAGGCGGTTTTCTCTTCATCTTCGGGGTCCATCCTTATTTGATGATACCCACTGAAGGCGTCTAAGAAACTTAGGAGCCCGTATTCGGCAGTTGAGTCTACCAATTGGTCTATCGGTGGGAGAGGGTATGAGTCTTTTGGGCAAGCATCGTTCAAGTTTCTGAAGTCGATGCACATCCGGAGCTTACTGCTTCCTTCTTTTGTGGCAATAACCACGTTGCTTAACCATTCGGGGTACTTGACCTCCCTGATGACATCAGCGTTCAACAGGCGCTGGACTTCAGTTTTGACAAAGTTACTTTTATGGACTGAGATGCCCCGTTTCTTTTGCCGGACAGGTTTTGCTTCCGGACTTACTCTAAGGCTATGCTGTATTACGTTAGGGTTTACCCCTGGCATATCTTTCAGTGAGTAGGCAAACAGATCTTTATTTGCCAGCAGAAAAGATACAAGTTTTTTCTTGTCACCTACGGCCAAGTTCTTCCCTATTCGGGTACTTTGGCCTGGGACAAGTTCTACTTTTTCCATTTCCGCTTTCGCGGGATCTTCTACCTTGCCCTTCTTTGGTGCCTTTGCCTCCAGCGTTTGTGCGAAGTTGTTTGCCAGAGCTTTTCGTGCCTTGACGAACACCTTCCTTACTTCGCCCTGATCTATGAAGATTTCCGCATCTTCATCCTTGGTGGCGAAAGTGACAGTTAAGTACTTCACATTAGGCCGAATGTGCAGATTTCCCTGTGTCTGTCTTCCAAGGATGGCGTTGTATGATGAAGGGACATTCATGACAATGAACCTTGCCATTGTGGAGGCGAATAATTCAGCAGTCCCATCTACCGAAGTTCCTTTCAGCATTAAGGGGAGATCGATCCATCCGAGGACAGGCAGTTCGGATGGTCCTACCCCGAAAGTAGGCGAGGTGATAGGCTTGAGGTCGCTGCTAGATATGCCCAAGTTCGGCGGTAAGTGTGAAAACGGGACGTCGGTGTTTGATCCATCGTCGAGCAACACTCTCTTGACGTCCCAGTTTCCTATCCTCACCATGATCAACAGCGGATCGTCATGGGGAAAGATGACTGCGGAACCATCCTTGTGGGCCATTTTCTTTGTCGGACTCTGATATTCCATGACTGCTATTTCTCTAGCCTTCCTCTTTCTTTCCGAGGATGGGAGCCCCATCGTGATTGTTTGTATTATTCCCGCCGGAGGTGGAGGGCGCTTTTTCGGACTTCGGTTCCTCCGCCTGTCAGAGTCGTAGTCCTCATCTTCTGCCTTTCCTTCCTCCTCTTTTCTCCCTTTTGGGGACGGCATCCGTAGATAACGTCGAAGTTGGCCCAGTTTTATCAGCGACTCTATATACTTCTTCAATTGGAAGCAGTCTTCGGTGTCGAGGCTGTGGTCGCGGTGAAACTGGCAAAACTTCTTTATGTTCTTCTTGTTATCAGCGGTCATGGCCCTTGGCCGTTGAATCTGAGTCCCCTGGCCGTTGAATCTGAGTCCCCTGCCTTTCCATTGTCATGAGGATGTTGGTTCTCGTGGTGTTCAGGGGGGTGAAAATTGGGAGTTTCCTTCCCCACATTCTCCGAGGTCGGCCTGCCTGTTCGGTTGGATACCAGGTTTGCTGGTTGGACCCTTCGGCCTGGGTGTGATCGGACTTCGGTCCACCCATTCTCAGCTCTTCGGCCGTCATGTGAAGTTTGGCCCTTCGGTAAAATTCACCAAGCATGTACGGGGGGTCCTTGGAGAACTCGTAAAACAGCTGTGAGTCCCTCCGAAGGCCCCGCGTCATGGCGAGAATGCGTATTTCGGGCCGAAAGTCTGGGACACTCAAAGCTTCTCTGTTGAATCTTTCGACATAGTCGCGGATGGTTTCTCCATTTCTTTGCGCTATGTCGAACATTTGGACAGACATCTTCGCCGTTGGCCAACTTCCAATAAATTGCTGCGTGAAGGCCATGGATAACTCCTGGAACTCCGTGATGGTTCCTGGAGCCAATGAATTATACCACGCAGTTGCTGGTCTTGTGAGGGTGACCTCGAAACATTTGCACAAGGTAGCGTCGTCGGCACCATGCATCATCATGCTGCGTCTGTACTTGGTCAGATGGGCCTGTGGATCAGTGCGGCCATCATAAGTTTCCAGCCGAGGTACTCTAAAGTCGCCTGGCATGGCTGCCCCAACTACAGCTTGGGTGAACGGGGACTCATCCCCACAAAAGGTTCCAAACAGCCTGGCCCAGACGGGTTTGCGGGCTACCTATTTTTCCACCCTGTCTAGTCTCGCTAGTTTCCTCTCCATAAGGATCGTGGCACTAGGTTCTTCCTCTGGGAAGGGAGATTGCCGGCGCCTCTTCGGAGAGTGAGTTCGGCGTCGGGGGGACAGGGACTTCGCCTCAAGCGACGAACTTCTTCGATGTGGGATTTTGGGTTGCTTGGACCCTGTTTGTCCCGCAAGCCGTACCCTGAGGGGCATGTTTTCCGTTGAAGACTCCTCACACGGGTCTCCGTTTCTTGAACTACGATGGGTTGGCTTGGGGCTTCTCTCCCGAGGGCGTGCTGACGAGGGAGGCCTTTGGGCCTGAGTTTGTTGTGGCCACCTTCGGTCTATCTGCTGTGTCATTTCAGTCACAACAGAATGCTGAAAGTCGCGTAGAAAGCTCATAGTAATGACTATAGGGCGCTCTTCCTCAGGCGTGGAAGTCCCTGGAAGGGTTTGCTCAGTAGCCGGCTGAGCTTCAGGCGCGGACGGGGACCTCGGGAGTCCCTTGTCCTTCGAACGCCGAGTTTCAACAACGACAACCTCAGAGTGCTTTCCCACAGACGGCACCAAATGATGCCCAGCAGCATCTTCGTTGAGTGACATTTGTGACTTATGGAGGGACTTCCTGAGAGGAAGAACGCCTGGAGCCCAGATTTCCCAGGGGAGTGTGCCCGAAAAGCTTAGAAGAGAGGGTTAGGAGGTCCTTAGGATGTTTTTCTGGGGAGGAGCCTCCGACGCCCAAGTCAGTGTCCTGAGAAGGTAAAGGGGGAGCACTAAGGTTTTAGTGGCCTTGCCTGTTTGTGTTTTCTCAAGGAGAAGGGTCTGATCAAGGATCGATCCTTTGCCAGGGTTTGTTTCCTGGTATTTAAAGGAGTGTCCAGCCCGTTCAGATCATGACACGTGTTCGGTCAGATCTTTTTTGTACTTTCGGGCGTAAGGGACAAGTAGCTGTTTGCAGGCTCGGACCAAGGCAGGTCGTGACAAGACCTGGATGGCGTCGGCGTGTCAGATCGCTGTTTGAGGTAGCATGTAGCGCCTGTGGGCGACATGTCAGAGGCTCCTTAAATGCTCATGCCATACTCCCGAGGTCCTCTGGGCGAGGTCGTTTTTGAAACAAATGCCCTTCCTCAGGAGCTATGCTCATGGTTTCAGGGAGTTCCCTTGTTCGGAGGTTCCGCCTTCGGGGAGATCCTCTTCTGCTTGCAATAGTCAGTTCTTCATATCCGAAGGCGATCCACCCGGTCCCCCCGGGGGAGCCGGCAACATCTTTGAAATCCCTCGCGTACTAGCCAAAGTCCCAAGTTCGAGGCTCTTCACTTCGCTCCCTCCGAGGTCAGTGATAGCGCCTCTTTCGGATGACGCTAGGCTTCCCGATCACACTTTCGGCAGAAAGTATGTTCTGAAAGAGGCGATAGCCCTTCGGCTATCACTTCTAACCAAAGCCCAAGCTCCCTATCAATTAATAAACATGAAGTCAATTAAGAACACATTGATTAGGTTGTATAAAAAATAGGGGATAGAGGGAAATGTGCTTCCAAGCTCCAAAACCATGATTTTATGCTCAAAACAAGCTTTTAATGGCCTATATACTTGTCGTGCCTCCACTTCTAACTTAAAACTCCTGATTTTGAGCTCCAATGGGTGAAGAAATGATGGTGTGAATGATGAACTCAGGTTGTGGCAGCCATCCCCCACTTTACCATCTTATAAACTAACTTTAAAACCCAAGTCACCCAAGTATTAGACATGGAACACTTAAAACCCTTTATTTTGGTAACCTTAGTCATTCTTCGTCAATTTTTGTTTATTTCAACTAATTTTGGGTTAAAGTTAAAAGTTAGGTCTTAAAAACTCATTTTAACCACTTGGAACTTAGCCCGACTCATTAGGATGAAAAATTACCATTTTTCCCCTAAACCTCATTTAGCGCCTTAAGCTTATCGAAACTTAGTGAACTTTACTAAACATTCCGATTCTTGCTATGTAAACTTGAATTAAGGTTCCAAACTTAATTTTTAGCAATTTACCTTCCTAGGGCATACTTCCGACTAGGAGAGCCATAACATGTCTAGTACACCTTAGACATCAAACCCGATAGACTTAATTGAGTGTCGCAACCTTTTATTTGGGGTCTAAATCTCTTAAATGGGGTAGGGGATAAGTTGGACATGACACCACTTGCCCATCACTTTCAACATACATTGCCAGGGTAAACTATATCCTGATGCCATAGTCATTGGCAAACTTCTGGAATCGTCTGTCGCCAATTTGTGTTCCATTGTTAGCTACTAGCATCCTCAAGTAGCTGAACCTATAAATGATGTTTTTCTGTAAGACCTTTTTGACATATTTTTCCAATATGGTTGCCAATGGTTTTGCTTCAATCAACTTTGTGCAATAATCTACCACCACTATGTAGTACTTCACCCCTCTCGACACAGTGGGGACAAGGGTAATTCACTAATGTCATTGCCTCGGATGGCACCCTTTTTCATGGCACATGCCTTTGCCACTTGTCATAGTTTTTGACAAGTTTTCATGCATCTTGCCTTAGGGTTGGCCAAAAGTAGCCTTACTGAAGTACCACTCCTGCCAATGCATCAGTACCAATGTGCGAGCTACATTTTCCCTCTTGTATTCCTCTCCAAATGAATTCTGCTTCTCCTTCTCCAATACATTTTGGTAAATGACTAGAGTAAGATTGTTAATAAAGTTATTCATTGATAAGGAAATTGTAGGGTTTCAGGAGCCAAACAAGCATAGCAGAATATAACCGAAACCCTCCAAGATCCATGTGAAACAGGGTAAACTGGGTGTTCAAAATTTTTCATACCTAATTTAGTTGAGATCTTTCACCCTACTGTTGAGTCAAATCACAAAACCTGAATAGCTAACATGTTCAAGCTCTCTATGGTATCCGTATGAGACTCTTAGGATCATCATGCCTCCACCTCATCTCAGCAAATGTATTTCTCTTGCACTCGCAGTGCTAGCTTACATCCTCCAAGGAATGGCAAGAGAAGAGTATGACTAGTTTTTAGAACTTTTCTGATTTCATCCTTTTTGGGAGCCTAGGGTAAAAGCTGCAAAATTCTCACTAGATGATGTATTTATAGTGAGACTCAACTTCCAAGCCTAATGGGTTTCGAAGCCCTAATCCAATTAGGTTTAATTTCAGGCTTAACAATGGCTCAACTTTTGGGCCAATTATTAATATGAAATTATCATGAAACCATAACCCAAATAAATTATCCCATGTGTTACCCACTTTTGGGTAGTCCAATTATTGTGCCAAAATTCTGCATTTATACTCCCAGGATTGGTAATGTTCTACAGGCCATCAGAACACTATATTTAGTGTACATACCCAAGTGGCCCTCTTGGGAACTATGTAAACACATGCATATTGGTCCAACCATCACACACATATTCACATTTCAAGCACACCATGGCCACAAAGAAGGAAAATGCTACCCACTCCGGGGTAGTCCAGTTATGGTGCCAAAACTGTGCATTTAAACTCCCAGGTTTGGTGTGTCCTATAGGTCATCAGAACAACGCCCCTAGCGTACATACTCAAGTGACCCTCTTGAGCACTATGTAAAAACATGCATATTGGTCTAAACATAACACACATATTTACATTTATGCACACTATGGCAGCTAAGAAGGAAAACACTAGCACAAGTCTTAGTTTTGGCTTCCACACGTTAGGCAATCTTGTTAAGTTTTAGTGGCCAGCTACTGCACCTGTAAGTTTCACTAATAAACTGTATCATTATAGCCATGTACCCCCCTGTTTTATTTTTTCAATTACCAAATAGAGACTTAGGGAAAACCAAGGAATTTTTTTTTACATCAATATCCCACCTATTGACCGAGTTATGGATTTTTGAAGTTGATTACAAAATTCTGACCAAATGAACAGTAACTCAGCCAACTTTGGAACATCATATGTTTGGCTACAGGACTCTAAATCCATAAATTCTAAATCCCAGTTAACCCTCTAAATGTCCTCTAGGAGTAGTCAACATTTCATACCAAGATTCATTCTACACAGGGAGATATTACACTTTAGGTCCAGAGTCAAAATTCTAGCAACTTTTGAACCATTTTGCCCATACAATTTTTCCAAACCATACAAACACTTCATTAACAAGGGGAAAGCCCTCCAATGCTATCCCATATATGTCCATTACATATAAAAATTACATTACCATTATTTCAAAAACTTTATGTGGCCAAAACATAATTTACAAGTAAGTAGCCCATCATTCACACTTAAGCAGCTTTGCACCACATCACTTACATAGCCAAAACATTACTCAAATGTTCACATACTTGTCTCATTTTATGTACACTACATGTACATGCATACATACACTAAAATATGGTCTTAACTCATCTAAATACGCACCCTATGTTAAGGAGGTCCTGAGACACAATGGACTCCAAAAACAGGATGCTGGACAGCTGCTGCACAACACAATAAGTACCACCATTAAAAATACCAAATGTGATCCTAAAATCACTAAAATTTCCAGATCATAACTAGACATATGGAAGTTCATGTACCTCAAATTTCCGATTAAAACTCAAACCAAAAAGGTTAGTTTCAATGTTATCTTTGATCTGAACCTGAAATGACAGAATTGAGGGGAGTAAGTTTCATTGAGAAAGTTAGTAAGGGTAGCACTTGGATTCAGTAGGCAATGTAACCATCATTAAAACCTGCATAAAAAGACACTAAAACACAAAAACTGCAATGCATATATACAAGATATAGCAACCAAACGCAGCAGCCAAACACAAACAACAAACACATGAAATGTGGCAGCAACATATACCACAGGTTAGTCCATAAAACATGCAATAAACTTAAATAAATCACTATGGAAGCCCTCCTCAAGCTAATGCTTAGTCTTAAGAGGATTTTAACACTAGTTAGTACTAACTTTGGGCTCTAGAAACCCTCATTTTACTGCCATCTTTGTGCACTTGACAATAGGTCACAGAACCTTCAATAAGTGCACTCCCCTCAATAAGCTTGGTTCACCAAGCTCATGGCTCTCTTCCAAGCTTAGCCATAGCTCCATGGATGTTTGAAATTACAGAAAACAACCCATGAGAGCAAGATAACCCTTACCAAAGTGAGTAGGCTGAAAATCAAGCTTGATCCTTGAAGTATGCAAGAAATAGCTCTAGTTTGCTTCCAATTGCTTCCTTTTGCCTTCAATTTCAATCAATTGCAAGTTCGAAGGCCTGGTGGCTATGGAGGAAGTATGGCTGTGTTCCTGGGCTGGGGGAGGATGAAAATGAGAGAGGGATAAGTGATTTGGCCACTTAAATGGCCTTAAATGAGCTTAAGGGCACCAAAACACACTTAACAAGCTTAACCTTGCTTTATGTCATTTTCCCTCTCACTAATTATGGTTTCTTTGTCTTAAAATCATTGGTACACATGTGCCCAACATTTTTGACTAATTATCAAGTCTTGACTGCCTCCCCCCACGGTGGGATAACCCCACAATTCCACCCTTAGACTTAAGTCAAAAGCTTGAACACCTTATGGTTTACATTAGGACATTTAGGTCCTTATTGCCTTTAGTGTTTCCATTGTCCAAACTTGGCTTCCATGAGCAATTTGGTCCTCCAATAGCACTTTCATACCATTCATATCCTTCCCATAACTCTCCAAGTCTCTTTCTTGAGAGTTTTGCAATTGAGTACCTGAATTACCTTACAAAAAGGTCCATAGGTTGCTTGACAAACAAGCAATCCTTAAGGCTTTTCTTGGGGACCAAGTTACCAACTTGGAAGACTTTTAAGGAGGTGTTGATCATGCCTTTAACCCCCCACACTTCACTCACTATGTTGAGAATTACACAATATAATGGTTTTCAGCCATTATGACACACTTGTAATTCTCCCATTTTGTGAGGTGGTAACAGAAAACACTAGCACAAATCGTAATCTTGGCTACCACACATTAGGCAATCTTGTTAAGTTCTAGTGACCAGCCACTGTGCCTGTAACATCCAGTAATAAACTGTATCATTCTAGCCATATACCACCCTATTTTGTTTTCTTGATTACCAAGTAGAGACTTAGAGAAAAGCAAGGACTTTTGTTTTACATCAATAGCCCATCTATGGACCAAGTTATGAATTTTTTAAGTTTGTTACAAAATTCTGACCAAATGAATAGTAACTTAGTCAACTTTGCAGCATGATATCTTTGGCTACAGGGCTCTAAATTCAGAAATTCCAAATCCCAGTTCAGCCTCTAGATGTTGTCTAGAAGTGGCCAAAATTCGATACCAAGATTCCTTCTACACTGTGAGACGTAGAACTTTAAGTGCAGAGTCAAAATTCTGGTCACTTTTTGACCATTTTGCCCACACAAAATTTCATAAGTGTGCAAACACTTCATTCACAAGGGGAAAAACCTTAAAACCTATCCCATATATTTCCATTACTCATAGGAATGACATTCCCTTGCTTTTAACAACTTTATGTGGCCAAAACAGAATTTACAAGTAAGCAGCCCATCATTCACACTTAGGCAGCTTTTCAGCACATCACTTACATGGCCAAAACATTACTCAAATGTTCATATACTTGTCTCATTTGACATACATTGAATGTACATGCATACATGCACTACAATATGGTCTTAACTCAGCCAAATATGTATCCTAGGTTACAGGAGTGATTGAGACACAAGGGACTCCAGAAACAAGATGCTAGACAGCTGCTGCATAACACAATAAGTACCACCATTAAAAATACCAAATGTGCTCCTAAAATCACCAAAATTTCCTGATCATAACTATACATGTGTAAGTTCATGTACCTAAAATTTGAGATCAAAACTCAAACTAAAAAGGTTAGTTTGAAGGTGATCTTTCTGCAGGACCTGAAATGACAGAATTGATGGGAGTAAGTTTCATTAAGAAACTTAGTAAGGGTAACACTTGGATTCAGGAGGCAATGTAACCATCACTAAAACCTGCATCCAAATACATTAAAACACAAAAATCACAATGCATAAATACAAGATATAGCAACCAAATGCAGCAGCCATTCACAACCAACAAACACATGAAATGTGGCAGCAACATATACCATAGGTTACTCCATAAAAGACATAATAAACATAGCCAAATCACTATGGTAGCCCTCCTCAAGATAATTCTTGATCTTAGGAGAATTTTAACACTAGTTAGTACTAACTTTTGGGCGCTAGAAACCCAGAAATTTGCTACCATGACTGTGCAATTCACACTAGGTCACAAAACCTTCAATAAGTGCACTCCCCTCACTAAGCTTGGTTCATCAAGATCATGGCTCTCTTCCAAGATTAACCCTAGCTCCTTGGTTTCTTGAAAATATAGAAAACAACCCATGAGAGCAAGAGAACCCTTACCAAAGTGGGTAGGCTGAAAATCAAGCTTGATCCTTGAAGCATCCAAGCAATAGCTCTAGTTTGCCTCCAATTGCTTCCTTTTGCCTTCAATTTCAATGAATTGCAAGTTTGAATGTGTGGTGGCTATGGAGGAAGTGTGGCTATGTTCTTGGGCTGGAGGAGGATGAAAATGAGAGAGAGATAAGTGATTTGGCCACTTAAATGGCCTTAAATGAGCTTAAGGGCACAAAACACACTTAACATGCTTAACCTTGCTTTATGTCATTTTCCTTCTCACTAATTATGGTTTCTTTGTCTTAAAATCATTGGTACACATGTGCCCAACATTTTTGACTAATTATCAAGTCTTGGCTACCTCCTCCATGGTGGGATAACCCCACAATTCCACCCTTAGACTTAAGTCAGAAGCTTGAACACCTTAAGGTCTACACTAGGACATTTAGGTCCTTATTGCCTTTAGTGTTTCCTTTGTCCAAACTTGTATTCCATGAACAATTTGGTCCTCCAATATCACTTTCATACCATTCATATCCTTCCCATAACTCTCCAAGTCTCTTTCTTGAGAGTTTTGTAATTGAGTACCCAAATTTCCAAAACCCTACAAAAAAGTCCATAGGTTGCTTGACAAACAAGGAATCGTTAAGAATTTTCTTAAGGACCGAGTTACCAACTTGGAATAGTTTTAAGGAGGTGTTGATCATGCCTTTTACCCCCCACACTTCAATCACTATCATGAGAATTACAAAATATAATAATTGTTTGCCATTATGACACACTTGTAATTCTCCCATTTTTGTGAGGTGGTAACAACATGCACTTTTTCAATAATCCAATTGGCTCGATGTGTGTGACCCCATAGTTTCCTATCACATTGGCAATGATCATAAATCATATTTATGACCATAAGCAATGAGCGGTGTCTAGTGACACATCATTACTACCCAGGTTATAATATTGTCGGTGATTCGACTAAAGCTTTATGATTATTATCCGTATATGCTATTGTCCCTTTGTCCGAGATATCAAGACCAAGTAGGAGACATGGAATGTGTCACTTTCCTATAGCCCAATCTATGGTTTCTTGATGACCAAGTATACTATCTTATACTAGTGGCATTGACATCGTATATCAACTCATCCAAGCATGGTAATGCATTTTCATAGTCTCACTCTATCAACGAGCCCGAAGATATCACCCCCATTACATAGGAGGGACAAATCCTATCTTGATCGTACAAAACCCTCAACATGATATGTGACATACTCAATTACCTCCTTCAAGTTCACTCAGTTATGAGCAACAAAGGGAAGTATCAAAGTATGTGACTCACATGTAGGGAACCTTGATGACCTTAGGTCAAAGGACTACATATACCACGATCATTATGAGAATCCTTTAAGGCACTCATATAATGATCCATGTAGCATTCTCATGATAGGTCGGTCCAATACATAGGTTCTCCAACTTGTACCCAAATAAAGACTACATATCTCATATTAGTCTCTACATATGCTAATCGTTATGTATTATTGTAACCCACTCCATAATAATACTAGACCGAGGACATTTATGAATACTATTATTCTAGGGTTATAATTACGTTTAATTGTGTCACACAGAAAACATATAACAAACACAATTACTAGATTAATGCCTTAATAAAATATCTTGCCTCAATGTCCAAAATAGAATTATCTCATGATTGGCTTTTGGGCACAACACTAACAGAAATATATACTAGTCTGCTTTTTTACCGTTAAAGCTCCTTGTGGGTCATTAGGCATCTTTCCTTCAGACAGGATTTTCTAGAAGGGTGCTTTCCATCCTTTTTAGATGCTCATTACATGAGTCATATCTACGCTTGGCATTTTTTGCACTTCCACATAGTCATCTGACTTGGCTAGAGCGTCCACTTGTGCATTTTCTTGCCGTGGAACCTTTTCAATGAACACTTTATCAAACTTTTCCATAATTTTCCTTATGAGGTCAAAATATTTTCTTAGCCTTAGCTCTCTGACCTTGTACTTCCCCTTCATTTTCTGGACTAATAATTGTGAGTTGCTACAAACCCTGAGAGACTGAATGCCTATGTTTCTGGTGAGTTATAGTCCGTCAATGAGGGCTCCATATTCAGCTAAATTATTCAAGACTTAAAAACCAAATTTAATGGCCTTGGATGCCTCCATCCCTTTTTATCCTTTTAAAACTATGCCTGCTCCTTGGTGCTCCAATTATGATGCTCCATCAACAAATGGAGACCATTTCGATTCACTGTCTTCATCAGTGGAGACCTCTCTTTTGATATTCGCTGGTAGTTTGGTGATAAAATTTGTTAGGGCTTGTGCTTTTATCGCTTTCCTTTGGCTCATAACTAGTGTAATATTTGTTAAGTTCTATACACCACTTGGAAAGCTTCCCTAAGTGATATACTCTTTTGATCACATCTAGGAGGGGAAGACTGCTCTGAATTATGATTGAATGGCCTTAAAAGTAAGGCATATGGCATTGTTGTCCCGCTAACACCAGGGTGTATATGGCCTTCTATAGTACTGGATAATTCACCTCAACTCCATGTAGAGATTTCAATACATAATAGATAGGCCATTGCTTAACTTTTTAACCCTTAAATATTGAGACCAAGCTCACAACCTTTACACTAATGGCAAGGTAGAGGATAGGGGGTTGACCCTCTTTCATCAACCTAAGAGTAGGTAATTTAGTGAGGTACATCTTAAGTCTTTCCCAAGCTGCTTGGCATTCATTTTTCCAAGGGTTTGAGGAATCATTGGTACAGAAGTTTCCCTTGCTTCTTTTGTGAGGAACTTAATAAATGGCCTACATAGGTTACCTATGCTTTGTAATGCTTTCCTTGGCTCACAACTTATGTCAGATTCGCCGAGTTCTATACACCACTTGGAAAGCCTCCCTGAGTGATCTGCTATTTTCTTCACATCCCGGAAGGGAAGGCCACTTTGGACTATCATCAAATGGCCTTGAAAGTAAGGCCAAAGATATCATCCCACCAATGCCAAGGCATATATGGCCTTTGTTAGTGTTGTGCCCAAAAGCCAATCGTGAGATGATTGTATTTTTTGCACATAAAGTCATGATATTTTATTAAGGCATTAATCCAGCAATTATGTTTGTTGTTCTGTTTTTGCGTAACGTAACATAATTGTAACCCTAGAATAATGATATTCTCAAACGTCCCTGGTCTAGTATTATTGTGGAGTGGGTTGCATTAATACATAACAACTAGCATATGTGGAGACTAATATGAGATATGTAGTCTACATATGGGAACAAGTTGGAGAACTTGTGTACTGGACCGACCCACCATGAGAACAATACATGGATCGTTATATGAGTGTCATAAATGATTCTAATAGTGATCATGGTATATGTAGTCCTACGACCTAAGATCATCAAGGTTCCCTACATGTGAGTCACATACTTTGATACTTTCCTTTGTTGCTCATAACTGAGTGAACTTGAAGGAGGTCATTGGGTATGTCACATATCATGCAGAGGGATTTGTATGATCAAGATGGGATTTGTCCCTCCTATGTAACAGGAGTGATATCTTCGGGCCCCTTAATAGAGTAAGACTTAGAAAAATGCATGGCCATGCTCGGATGAGTTGATATACGATATCAATGTCATCAGTTTAAGTTGGTCTAGTCGGTAATCGAGAAACCAAAGATTGAACTATATGAGAGTGACACATTCCATGTCTCATGCTTAGTCTTGATATCTTGGACAAAGGGACAATGGCATATATCGGTAATGATTATAAAGGTTTAGTCGAATAACCGACAATCTTGTCACTTTGGTAGCAATGATGTGTCGCTAGACACCCCTCATTGCTTATGATCATAAATGTGATTTATGATCATTGCCAACGTGGTAAGAGCCTATTGGGTCGCACACATAGAGCTATTTGGATCATTACAGTGCATGAGCTAATAATTTGGGTTTTGGTTTCACAATAATTTCATATTAATAATGAGCCCAATAGTTGAGCCATTATTAAGCCTGAAATTAAAGCCTAAATGGATTAGAGCTTTGAAACCTATTAGGCGTGGAAGTTGAGTCTCACTATAAATACAACTTTTAGTGAGAAATTTGTTGGTCTCCTTACCCTAGCCTCCCAAAAAGGACAGCTACACTCTTCTCTTGCAATTCCTTAGAAGACGCAAGCTAGCATTGCGAAAGCAAGAGAAATGCATCTGCCGGGACATGGTGGAAGCGTGGTGATCTCGAGAGGCTCGTGTGGATACCATAGAGAGCTTGAATATGTCAACTGTTCAGGTTTTGTGATTCGACTCTAAAGTTGAGTGAAAGATCTCAACCGAAAATTAGGTATGAAAATTTTTGAACACCCAGTTTACCCCATTTCACTTGGATCCTAGAGGGTTTTGGTTAAATTCCGCTGCACTGTTTGGCTCCCGAAACCTAATAGCCTTTTGTAATCCTAGATAATTCACCTCAGCTTCATGTAGCAATTTGCTAACATAATAGGCAGGCCATTGCTTTCCTATTTCACTCACATATACCAAGACCAAGCTCATAGCCCTTTTGCTACAAACAAGGTAAAGGATAAAGGGTTCACCATTTTTTGATTATTTAAGAGTAGGTAATTCAATGAGGTACATCTTAAATCCTTCTCAAACTGCCTGGCATTGTTTGTTCTAGGGGTTTGAGGAATAATTGGTACAAAAGTCAACCTTGGATTTTTTTGTGAGGGTTTTAAAGAATGGCCTACACCACTCATCATAGTGCAAGATGAATGGCTTAAAGCCGTTATCCTTCCTGTAGGCCTCTAGATATCTTTGATCATCTTAGGGGTTTGGGATTCAAGCAAAGCTTTGAATTTGTTAAGGTTTACCTCTATGCCTTATGATGCCTGAAGACCTTAGGCCCCGAGGATTGGTCAAGGTCCTTCTATGAACTGAGGAGTCTAGAAAACATTACAACCTTGGAGCTAAAAGAGTTCAGCCTTTGACACTTCGGAGATCGGGCTGACCAAAGTACACTTAACGTGCCTTAGCAACAACGTAACCATAATAAAAAAAAATACCGTTACAGGACCATTCCCAGGAGCGTGCAAAGAACTAACCAAGGCCTATGTCAGAGTTGCTGGTAGCAAAGATAGTTGGGATGGTGTAGACCGCTATTGTCGATCTAGCTGAACATGTGTAAGGCATGACAAGGGAGTTTCACCCTTGAGAGCCAGTATATAAGAATTCACTTCTATCTATGTGCACAGGGACTTACTTTAAGCCTGCATAATATCACCAGTTATATTACCTACTTAGTTGGGTGTTGAAGGATCCGCCCACTAGAAAATACTCTGGGGATCCCCTTCCCCTTTTTTCCTGATGTCTTATAGGGACATTACCTGACCAGAGAGCATCCATGCACTGCAGCTGATTTTAAGCTCGGATGACTGAGGTCCTTCTAGACACCAAGTGGCACCGCCAGTGACACATAGCTGTGGTGGCAACTCAAGATCTAAAAGCAAGCCTTGTCATGATTCTCTACCGGAAAAAACTCCCCCTCCACCGAAGGAGCAAGTAGGCGACGCAACAAATTTGCTTGATAAAGACTACCTAGTGCCATTAATGATGGGATTCCCCCATGAATTCCAGTGCACCATGGTCGCATAAATTGCCCAACATTTTGTAGAGAATACCTCAAGGATGCATTTTAGGAGGGAACCTTTGCCAGAAAATCCTCAACTCTAGCAAAAAATTTTACCTCCGGTGTCGAAAGAAGTATGCAAAGTGATTCTCATGTTGAGGGCTTCCCATGCCATAGGCTAAAGTGTGATTAGAAGGAGAATGGTCTGGCCATTCTCGAATAGAAATCTACCCACCGAACTTCCTTATCTCCATGAAGACATGGTGAGGAACATATCCTGAGAAAGCCTATGTGGGCTTATTTAACTAGAACTCCCACTGGCGATGAAGATCTCTTCATAATGGCCATTTGAAATACCTTGATCCCACCAGACTTTATGGTACCTTGACTAGACTCCTATGATGGCATGGTGATTGACATGGCCATCCTTGGCCCCTGCCCGGAAGACCTATGAGAGCTGGTCTCACAGTGGATTACAATTGGCTAGTTGAATATGTGCGCGAATTAAAACTCCGTGATGCTAGTTGATTAACCTAGATTATGCAAGATGCCTGCTCTTCATGCTTTGACTTGGATTAACAAAAACCATAAAACATTGACTTGGACAAGAGATTTCCACAAAAAATAAGTTCATATAGCCAAAGCAAACAAAATTAACATTTATGTGAGTTTACTATACATAACAACCGTGTGGGATCATTCATACATAAAGTAGACTAATGCCCTCACCCAAGAGCAACCCTAGAGTCTAGGAATCCTCAAAACATAGACAATGGAGACAATTAAGAGTATTATATATACAAGCCTCAACTAAGATCTTCTTGAACTAACTCCCACCTTGGATGCAAGTCCTAGTGGCGAGTCATAAAAAACCCTTGTCCAAGTGCTACTAGGCTCTATAGCCAATGGAAGACTCTAGTTAGTATCGTTACTTGACCAACAAATTACCCAAGTAGACTAGAATCATAAAGATTCTTAAGGGAAATACCTGCAACAAAAGCTAACTACTGTTATAACCCTCAACAGTTACCCAGTCCACCAACTTTAGAATCTACACCACATAACTAGGGAGTGAGAACATAAACATTCTCAGTAAGGGTCTTCATGGTACTGGCAAGAAAATTACTAAGGACTCGACATATGGTAACATATGTAACATGCTATAAGGTCATACAGCCTAAGGGTCTGATATATGCACATATAACTAGGTCCCTTCAGACCTCTCCTCATTCTAGTCCTTATACTACAAGGCATAGCCTTGTCCTCTAGTAAGCTGAGGTTGCCAGCCTAACTAGTGATAAATCATTAGTTCAACCTCTCCCTTTTTATGTTGTACAGGGGAATTATGGTGGGACTATTGTAACTAGGCCATCAAGACCTTTTAAACTAGGTGCACTAAGGTTTAACCTTGCAGCCTCGTGGCTAATGGCACGACTATGTCACCAAGGGTTCTAAACCTTCCACCCTAGTTAGTGGTACTTAGTTGTCATCCTTAGTAAACTAGTTTTCTTGCTTATGGTAGAAGTAACCATAAAAATTTAAAAAACTCAGGAAAACTCCTAGGTCTTGAAGGACTTTTCAAAGTCTCGGAGTACCCTTGGAACACTTAGGCCCCAAGGTAACCTAAGAACCCTGTTAGGTCTCCCCAGGACTTTCATAGCAAAACTTGGAAAATTCAGCCAACATACCTGTGGTGACATGTCACCACAATTGGTAACATTCTGCCAACTTTGTAGTATTGGTAACGCATCACGGACAATGGTACAAAACTGTCAACACGTCGCGAATCTGCAGAATTTTTGCATATTTTGCTACAATGAATTTTAGACACTTACCAAACATATCGACCATGCTTGAATAGCCTCCAAACGTCACATACATGTAAAACATGTCATATAGATCACAACCAACTATCACAAGCCAATCTATGATGCATTATAACATCATTCCAATTATCACAAACCTCATAGTCCACCATGATTCAACCTTGTCCACTAACTAATGCTATTGCTAGAATTACTCAAATTCTTCAAGCAACCTCATTCCAATAGCATTAATTGAACTAAAAAATACAGCTCCCTTACCTCAACTCTAATTAACAAGTAAGAATCAAGGATTGTTCCAATCCACTAAGGTTAACACAGCACCACCTAAGTTCCAAGCATAACATAGGCATCAAACATCAAATTCTTACTTTTTAACCAAAACCTAGGCCCCTAAATAACCAATAAACTTGAAATCAATTAAGAACACATTGGTTACCTAGTACTAAAAAAAGGGGATGGGAGAAAACATGCCTCCAAGCTCCAAAACCATGGTTTTATGCTTGAAATGAGCTCCCAATTGTCTATATACTTATGATGGCTTTTCTTGTCACCAAGAAACCTTGATTTCAAACTTAATTGGATGGAAAAATGAGGGTGGAGAGGATGAACTCGAGTTTATGGCAGCCACCCCTCCACTTTACCCTCTTACAACACTATTTTTAATCTAAGCCATCA
Organism: Aquilaria sinensis; assembly: GCA_005392925.1. Taxonomy (NCBI): domain Eukaryota; kingdom Viridiplantae; phylum Streptophyta; class Magnoliopsida; order Malvales; family Thymelaeaceae; genus Aquilaria; species Aquilaria sinensis. The sequence continues at coordinate 99,014 of SMDT01000825.1, forward strand.
AAGTATTAGACATGCTTAAGCCCCCATCTTTGGTAACCTTAGATATTCTTAATTAATCCTTGTTTATTTCATCAAGTTTGGGTTAAAGTTAAAATTTAAGTCATAAAACTTCAATTTAACCACTCGGGATCCGGCCCGACTATTCAGGATGCAAAAATTACCATCTTGCCCCTAAACCTTATTTAGTGCCTTAACTTCCTCGAAACTTAGTGAACTTTGCTAAACTTTCTTATTCTTGCTATCTAAACTTGAATTATGGTTTCAAACTTAATTTAGAGCACTTTATCTCCTTCAGGTGTGCTTCCCACTAGGAGAGCCATAACAGTAATCCTTCAGCACATCTGACCAAATATAGGAAGAACATGGTTCTAAGCAGAGCCAATGAAGCAACCTTGTGCAAATACTTTGAGGTAACACTTTCCAGTCCAACAACTACTTGGTATAACACCCTATCCCTTCTTTTATTACATCTTTCCATGAGTTATCTATTGCTTTCACCCACCAATTCATTGGAAGTCACCTTTTAGTGAAAAAAATAGCTCAGTTGTTTAACATTGTTCAAAGGAAAAGTGAGTCTCTTCAAGACTACATTAATAGGTTCAACCAGCTTGCCCTAAAAGTCATTGACTTATCTCCTGAGGTTTGTATCCTAGTAATAAAAATGGGCCTCTGAAAAGCTTCCAATAGACCATTTGAACTTTCAATGCAAATGCCGACCATAGCGAGAGAACTTTATCAGCTTGCCGAGGTGTACACGTGATGTCCTAAGGGACTTTGGTTGTCTGAGGTCTACATCAATGTGCATAGTGGATGGCTATCTCTCCCAAAAAGACACCAAAGAAAGGGGGCAAAAGAAACTCCAAAGGGCTTTCCGGGGAGGATTCTCCAACTGCCAACCAAAAGAGTAATATACTTGGAAGTATTACCTAAACCTCAACTCAGTATTATGTCCTATTTCATACCTAGGAATGGTTCCTGTTATACTAGCTCCCAGGAGTGAAGCTCTTGTGCCATTCTTACACGTGTTCGGTCAAATCAATGAGTAGTGGCCAACATTATCCCAACTATTCTCTACAATAAGCCATTTTGACACAGGTGTTGGATGGCATTCTGCATCCACTTAGGAGATGTTTTATAATGGCATTTATCATTTTTTGGGACATCATTGCCGAGGCAGGTGGAGTGTGGTATAGCAAACAAGCTTTGGCCAAGGTGTAGGTGCCCAACGTCAGTATGCATGGTTGAACCATTGAGCCTTTGGCGGACCTCAAATAACCCTTGTGGTTTTGTAGCCTTGTTGCTTTCAGAAATACCTTGGCCCTGTGGCATTCGGCCAGGTCTTGGCCTTGTGGCTTTCAGCCAAGTCTTGGCCTTGTGACCTTTGGCCATCACATGCCCTCCCTCTCTAGGCGATGGAAGCTATGCTTCATTGGTTGAGCACGACTTTGGTGTGATCGATGAACGATAGCCTCCATTCACTACAAGGGTAGGGCATGCGAAGGTTTGACCATGCACGATGACCTTGGGCACCTACACCTTGGCCAGAACTCCTTTGCTACATCACAGCACACCTACCTCGACACCGATGTCCTAAATAAGAACAATTACCAATAAGGCCAATACAAAAGCTTCACCCCTAGCAGCTAGTATAAAAGGAACCAGTCCCAAGTATCAAATAGGACACAAAATTGAGTTCAACTTTTGGTAATACTACCAGCTATATCTATAATGCTCGGAAAGGGCTAAGTGGATTTAAAGCATAAGAGTTTTCCTTAATTGGAAATTAAGCTCAATTAAATTGAGGGGGCATTGAATTAAGTATAGATTGGGCATAATTAAGGGTCGAACACTGTTGAAATTAAGCTTGGCTTAGGTGAATAGATTTAGTGGTGAAAATGGTGGATTTTAAAGGTGAGGGACTCAATTGATCAAAGGGGATTGTTGTTGGTTGTGCTCAATTGCCAAATTCAAAAGATTAGATGACTAAAAGGGAAATTAGCCCACTTTGCATAGCAAGAATGCCATGGCCGGCCATCCCCCCCATTTTCCCATTAAAATAAACCCCCACTCGTACTCCGCTCATGTTAAAATAATCACACGATCCCTCCCACTCACCCTTGTCCCCCACCCATCATTATTTTAACTATCACTCACACCTCCACCCATACTCGTCCCCCCACTATGTCTCCCACTTACTAATTAATTATGGCTCCACTCAAGCATGTCTCCCACCCATTTTTGACTACCATAGCCGGCCACACACCTCCCCCCTCATTTGTGCACTTCATTCACTCAACAACTCACAAACTCTCTCAACTGTCCTCCCTTCTCTCTTACATTCGGCCAACACTTGTTCTTCATCTTCCAAATACATTCCCACCTCTCTTCTTCCTCTAAAAATTCTTCCATAACAAGTTCATAGCCTTTCTTGGTAGAATTCATCCTCTAAAGCCATAAGGAGCAAGAATCAAGTGAAGGATTCAAAGAAATCCAAAAAGAATACTTTCGGCCATCTTTATTCTTGGTGGGTTTGAGCTATTCTCAATGAGCTCTTTGTATACATGAGCTTCTAAGCTCATTGCGAGGAAGAAAATCAATAAGAAACTTGAAGAACATCAAGCACATAAATTCGGTCTCACCTCCTAGTTGAGGTTCCATAAGTATGCACCAAGTGTTCTTGGTATTTTACATTCTTTGAATTAATTACCAAGTGTTCTTGGTATTTTATGGATTACTAATTTATTTTCGCCATTTTGGTTCTTGTGCTAGAAAATCCTTTATAGATTCAACAAGCGAGGATATCAAAGGAGAATAGGCTCCTAAAAAGCTTTCGGTATTGGGTAAGGATTCCTATACTGTTTGAGTATTCGGGCCCCTAGGTGATGGTCAAAGAACCATATGGTCCTAGGTGTGCTAAGAGGGCATAAGTTAAATTATTGCTTCGGCAATTCTGTATCGCTTATGAGCTAAGTCAAGTAAGCAAGCATTATGGCCTAGGATTTAAGTAGGCCACCTTAAATTCCTATGCTAAGTGAGATCTCCGAAAATGAAAAGTATGTGAATTTAGTGAAATAAAACTTGAGGGATGCTTCCTACCCTTCTATGAATCAATGTGTTAAGTGGCGTGTGTTTGCGTGCTTCTACGAATTTGTTGTGCATGCTAACCCCCGATTTCGATTATTACTGTATATGCATGTATATTTGAGTTTTCTTTGTCTTTATGTTTTCCTTGCAGGAACTTGGAATAATTATTGGCATTACATTCTTGGCATATGTTAGGCCTTAAAGGCCATATGTTAGGCTTTGGAAGCCATACTGAATCCTTATTGAGTTTTAAACCTCACTCGCCCTACTCTACTTTTGTAGGTAAAAGTGTGCTCGAAAGATTGAGCTAAAAGTCTTGAGTACTCTTTTTGTGGTATAAAGGTTGGGTATGGGTATGGTATTGCTCAATTATACTAAGTATTCTGAGTAATTTAAGTTGCTTGAAAATCAAGCTAATAAGTGTGGACTTTGTGTGCAGGACTACGAGTCTAGAGTTTGTGGGTGGATAATTAGTGTTCCGTGGCACTATGATTTATGGCTTGCTTTTAAGCATGTATTTTGTTGGTTTAAGTTTAGTGACCAAATTATAGACTTAGCTAAAATTCGGCCAAACATGGCTTTGGGCTTGTATTATGGACTTGGACATTTTTTGGTGTTTTTATTGCTTGGTGGACTTACCAAGGCCCATGCATGAATTTATGGGTTATGTTTTCATGAAACTTGAAGCATGTTCAAATTGGGCTTAAATAAATGTAATGGGATTAAATAAGAACTTGGACAAATTTGATTATGTTCTTTGTTAATTTTGGGCCATATGCATGTTAAGTACTAAAAGGCCCATAAGCCCATGTTTTTGTTGAAAGCATGCTATGTTTGGCTATGTATGCGCACTTAGTAAAGAACATGCAAGTAAACTTACAAGGGCATGAAATTGGATGCTTGTGTAAAGTTTGGCTAATAAGGAATTTAAGTGCACGTATGTTAATTAATGCACGCTTAAGCATTAGTTGCATCTAAAGGCATTAAGAGTTGATGTGCACTAGTGAACACCAAAACACATAAGCATGCAAAGCATATGCTTGAAAATAAGTTTTCAAACTCAAGTTGGTGTTTTGGATGCCATGCATATTATTGGCTAAACTTGGTAAAGACCATGAAATGAACACATGAAATCCACATAGGTGCTAGCTTGTTCTGAGAGCACTAAGACTTAACCTTTAATAAGAACATAACGAGCTAGTACTAGTAAGTATCCTAAGGTTCCTGGCCATGAGTCTTAGTAAGAAATAAAAGCCCCTTCTGTAAATTAAAATCTTCCACTGCATACTTTAAATAATTAGGCCGCATGGGCCAGGGGCAGTTTAGGGCACGACAGCTTGGTATCAGAGCACAGTTGCTCTTAAGGACCAAAGTTTTGGTCTACGATTATTAGTATAGACTTGTTCCCACACAGGTTAGGTCCACTAATGAATATTTATGAGTATTGGGCAATTGTGTGCCTTGCTTGTTGTTAATTATAGGATGAGAACCAGAAATATGAATCGAGGCCAAAATGAAAATGAAAGTTCTTATCAGGGGAATGTGAATGCTGGCTTTGTGCCAGAGGCCCAAGTTAGGCCTTCTGAGCCCATCAGGGCTAATGTTATTGGGCCTAGCATTGATGACCAGGAAAGAAAAAAAGCAAGAATGAAGGCTATGATGGAATCCATGCAGGCCACCATGGCCCTATTGGCCACAAACATACAAATCCTAACAAGGAGTCTGGCCCAAGTCCTAGAGCCTGCTGGGCAACGAAGAAAGCCACCAATGAGAAGGAGGCCGGGAAAAGAGCCTATACTCGATGATCAAGCCAGCAAAAATGGCGATGATAAGGACGAGGAAAGGAGAAACCCAAAGGGCTAGAAGTGTAAGATCTGAGATCAGACTAAAAGTAAGGGAAGAAAAAAAAGAAGAAAGTCCAGATGTGGATGAGCTGGACATAGAAGATACTGATGGGCCTACCCAATTTACTGTTATCGCCGGAGCAGTGAGGGCCCAAAGAGGGAGGCCTAATATTGATAAAGCTGGAGGCCAAAAAGAAGGCCAACTAGAAAGGTTCATTGCCCTAAGACCCCCAACATTCAAAGAAAGCTATAACCCATATGAAGCAGAATTCTGGGTAAACTAGATTGAGAAGATCTTTGAGAGGATGAATTTTTGCTCTTCATAGATGGTCTTATTGGCAACCTTCAAACTAGAAGGAAATGTTGAGTTATGGTGGAGAGCAATCCATAGGACATATGCTAGCAAAAATGCTAGGCGGCCCGCTCAAAGGAGAAGAGTAATGAGATGGGTTGAATTCCAACAAGTGTTTCATCAACAATACTTTAGTGAAGCACTGAAAGACCAGAAGCAGGTTAAGTTTGACCTGCTTGAGCAGAAAGAGCTCTCCATACTAGAATACGAATAGAGGTTCAGTAACCTCATAAGATATGCACCACAGTACGATGATCGAGAGGACCTAAAGGCCAAGAGGTTCCTTCTGGGACTTAGGCCAAAGCTGAGGCAAATACTTAGAGCAATAGGAGCCAACAAATACCACAACATTGTATAGAAGGCTATGGCCCTAGAGCAAGAGTTTAGGGGACAAGCCAAGATTGGCCCCAGAAGTACTAGTAGACTACAAAAACCCTCTAAAAAAAGAGGAAGAGATAGCTTGGCATATGAGCCAAGAAAGGATAAGAGAATGAAGACCGCAACCCCCTACGAGCCACAATGTTAAACGTGTGGTAAGTTCCATGGCCAAAAGCCATGCTACAAGCTCACTTCCGGACGCCTAAAATGCGGCGCCCAGGATCATTGGGTGAAAGACTGTCCTGCCAAGGGAAAGGATCAGAGGACCCCAGGAGGGTTCAATAACAGATGGGCATAGAGACAATTGCTCATAACGAGGCTCAGTATACCTCCACCACCGTTGAGGGACCAGGGCCCTAGCACCCCCTAGGGTAGGAATAAACAAGCTCAAGCTACTGGAAGAGTATTCCAGATTGGGACTTTGGGGAAAGCGCGAGAGGACCCAGAGGTCAACAAAGCTGGGGACGATGAGGAAAAAATGGACCAGTTCGGGCTGGTCAGGAACACTCTTATAGGTACGATTATTATTAATGGTTATGAGGTATAGTTTTATTTGATACTGGTGCATCTTTATCTATAGTATCCTCTAAACTAGTTAAAGATATGAACCTAGAAGTATGCAATACGGATAAAATGTACCTGGTTAAAACTGCCGGGAATGAGGTCTTGATAACATACCATATGGTAAAAGATTACATGCCTAGGCTAGGTGAGCTAGAGCTTAGAGCCGACCTAATAATCTTGGATGCTAATGGATATGATATCATACTAGGTATAAACTGGCTTAGTGCCAACCGGGCAGTCATAGACTGCCATGCCAGGCAACACTATCTGCTTGGACACAAACCTCAATCTTTGGAAAAATCATCTAGGTTAGTCCTAGAAAATCTTTTGAAAGTGGTGGAACACAAACCCCTAATAATAAAAGGTCAATACCTAGGGTTAAATGGAACTGAAGTTAAAGTAGAGCTGGGTAAAATACTCATAGTAAGAGAATTCTCTGAAGTGTTCCCCACTGATCTCCTAGGGCTTCTTCCTGCAACAGAGGTTGAGTTTGAGATCAAATTGGTGCCAAGAGCTGCACCAGCATCTATTGCTCCTTATTAGATGGCTATTCCTAAAATGATGGAGCTAAATAAGGAACTGGATGAGTTGCTTGAGAAAGGTTTCATAAGGCCAAGTACCTTTCCTTAGGGAGCACCTGTACTTTTTGTGAAGAAGAAAGATGGAACCCTTAGGTTGTGCATTAATTATAGGAAGCTCAATGCACTAACCATTAAGAATAAGTACCCCCACCCAAGGATCAAGGATTTATTTGATCAGTTAAAGGGAGCAAGGGTCTTTTCCAAAATAGACCTCAGATCTGTGTAATTCCAGCTGAGAGTCAAGGAAGAAGATGTCCCAAAGACAGCTTTCAGGATCAGACATGATCACTTTGAGTACACAGTGATGCCATTTGGGCTCACAAATGCACCAGCCTTTTTCATGGACGTTATGCAAAGAGCGTTCAAGGCTTATTTGGACCACTTTGTTGTGGTATTTATCGATGACATATTGGTGTACTCAAAGGATGAAAAAGCCCATAAGGAGCACCTAAGAGTGGTGCTAAGCCTGTTAAAGGAATATGAGTTATATGGCAAGCTAAGTAAGTGCCAATTCTGGGCTAAGGAAATTGGATTTCTCGGACATGTGATCAATGAACATGGTTTAGCTGTTGATCTCGAGAAAATTAAAGCTGTCTTTGAATGGAAGAAACCTCAGATTGTAAGGGACATAAGAAGATTCCTAGGACTTGTTGGCTACTACAGGAGATTTGTGCCCAAATTTTCTATACTAGCAGCTCCGCTCACTCAATTGACAAGAAATGACCAAAAGTTTGAGTGGAGTGAGCAATGTGAGGCTAGCTTCCAAGAACTTAAGGAAAGATTGACTATAACCCCAATACTGGTTCTACCAAACCCTACTAATGAGTATATAGTTTACACTGATGCTTCTCGAGTTAGGCTGGGTTATGTCTTAATGCAAGGGAAACAAGCAATAGCCTATCGATCAAGGCAACTAAGGCCTCATGAGAAGCATTATCCAATTCATGATTTGGAGTTAATCGTAGTAATCTTTGCTCTTAAGCAATGGAGGCACTACCTACTTGGAGGCAAATTTCAAGTCTTCAAAGACCATAAGAGTCTAAGGTACTTATTCACATAGAAAGACCTAAACATGAGGCAGAGAAGATGGCTCGAGTACCTCAAAGATTAAGCTAATCAAAGAAAGGATTAAGGCTACCAACAATAGGCAAGAATCATATGCCAACCTTAAGAAAAGAAAAGACCTAGAGTTCCAAGTAGAAGACCGAGTATGGTTGAAAGTATCTCCTATGAAATGGGTAATGAGGTTTGGTAAGAGGGGAAAATTAGAGCTAATACTCGCAAGAGTAGGAAATGTAGCCTACAAGTTAGAGCTACCGCCTGAGCTGGGGCATGTACATGACACCTTCCATGTAAGCTTGTTGAAGAAGTGTGTCTTTGATCCTAAACAGGTGGTACATGTCACTAGTGTCCCCATTACCCAAGATCTCACCTATGAAGAAGAACCAATTTGGGTATTGGCAAAGGACACTAGGAGGCTTAGGAGTAAGTGGATATCGATGGTGAAAGTCCAATGGGCTAACCATTATGAGGAGGAGGCAACATGGGAAGCCGAAGCTGAAATGCTTAAGAATTACCTGGATACCTTCCCTAAGCTCCTAGGAAATTTGGAGGACCAAATTTCTAAAGGAGGGGAGTGTTATAATGGTCAAAAAATCCAAAGTGATTAGGTCCCGGGCTACGTGGTTTTAAAGCATAAGAATTTTCCTTAATTGGAAATTAAGCTCAATTAAATTGAGGGGGCATTGAATTAAGTATAGATTAGGCATAATTAAGTGTTGAACACTCTAGAAATTAAGCTTGGCTTAGGTGAAGAGATTTAGTGGTGAAAATGGTGGATTTTAAAGGTGAAGGACTTAATTGAACAAAGGGGATTGTTGTTGGTTGGACTCAATTGCTCAAATTCAAAAGATTAGATGACTAAAGGGGAATTAGCCCACTTTGCATCGCAAGAATGCCATGGCTAGCCATTGCCCCCATTTCCCCATTAAAATAATCCCCCACTCAAACTCCACTCACATTGAAATAATCACACCATCCCTCTCACTCACCCTTGTCCCCCACCAATCATTATTTTATCTATCACTCACACCTCCACCCATACTTGTCCCCCCACTATGCTCCCACTTACTAATTAATTATGGCTCCACTCAAGCATGTCTCCCACCCATTTTTTGACTACCATAGCCAGCCATACACCTCCCCCCCTCATTTGTGCACTCCATTCACTCAACAACTCACAAACTCTCTCAAATGTCCTCTATTCTCTCTTACATTCGGCCAACACTTCTTCTACATCTTCCAAATACATTCACAACTCTTTTCTTCCTCTAAACATTCTACCATAACAAGTTCATAGCCTTTCTCAAATTAAAACCAAGTGTTCTTGGTAGAATTCATGCTCAAAAGCCATAAAGAGCAAGAATCAAGTGAAGGATTCAAAGAAATCCTAGAAGGAAACTTTCGGCCATCTTCATTCTTGGTTGGTTTGAGCTATTCTCATTGAGCTCTTTGTATACATGAGCTTCTAAGCACTTTGGGAGGAAGAAAATCAATAAGAAACTTGAAGAACATCAAGCACATAAATTCGGTCTCACCTCCTAGTTGAGGTTCCATACGTATGCACCAAGTGTTCTTGGTATTTTACATTCTTTGAATTAATTACCAAGTGTTCTTGGTATTTTATGGATTACTAATTTATTTTCGCCATTTTGGTTCTTGTGCTAGAAAATCCTTTCTATAGCCAACAAGTGAGGAAATCAAAGGAGAACAAGCTCTTAAAGGGCTTTCGGTATTGGCTAAGTATTCCTATACTCATTAAGTATTCGGTCCCCTAGGTGATGGTCAAAGAACCATATGATCCTAGGTGTGCTAAGAGGGAATAAGTTAATTATTGCTTCGGCAATTCTGTAGCGCTTATGAGCTACGTCAAGTAAGTAAGCATTATGGGCTAGGATTTAAGTAGGCCACCTTAAATTCCTATGCTAAGTGAGATCTCCGAAAATGAAAAGTATGTGAATTTAATGAAATAAAACTTGAGGGATGCTTCCTGCATGGTGGCCTGCGGCGGCTTCGTCGTGTGCCATTGTGCGGGTAAGGAGGGCTTCTAACGGAGGAGAGCACCTTGGGAGGAGATTCCTCAGTGGAGGATACCTGAAATGCTCCAGAAAACACAGGTTAGGAGGTCCCCAGAGTGTATTTCCGGGGAGGAGCCTCCGACGCCCAAGTCAGCACTTGTACATGACTAGATGATGTGCTCTTTTGTGTATTCCAAGAGAACTTTCTTACCTGGCTGGGATGCTTCCTAGGCATTTATAAAGGGGGCGTACAGAAGCCATTCTCCTCACGTGGTCGTCCTTGATTATGACACGTGTTTGGTGGGATGCGATCCCGGCTTTTCGGGGAATGAAGGGACACTTATCTCAGTAAAATTCGCATGGCTAGAAGCCTAGGCATTCCGAGAGTGTTGTGTCAAGGTGTCCTTGTGATGGCGTGCTCCAGTGATAGCGTGTCAGAACGTACTTGTGTCAAGGTACTCTAACGTTTGCAGTAGTATATTCCCCGAGGATGGTCCCTCCGAGGGATACTTCTGCTTCTGGAGAGGGTCTGATTATTCTACCGAGGTTGGTCCTACCACTCCCTAAGGAGGCAAATTCCCAACATTAGGCCAGGTGGTCATTTTATCCTTCCGACCTCGGCTGATAGTTTTCCTCTGTCGAGGTCAGTACTTCGTCAAGTCTGGGAGCTCGGCCAGTGATGGGCACCTTGGCCATCACATGCCCCCTCCTGGAGAGCCGAAGCGGGGGCTTCGGCTATGCTTTTCTTGGAAAGTTGCCTTTCTTCAGGAGGCGTCTCCTCGGAGCCAAGGTACCCTCCTTTAGTTTTCTTGATGTCCTCGGGACGCACGTTACTTTTTTCTTTTTGCTTTTTCTGCCGCAAGTCTGTGAATCATCGCATCCTTTGGCCAGGCGTGTCAGTTATGGATAACCGTGCCTAGGTTTTCGTGATGTCAGAGGGGCATGCCTTGGTTCCTTACGCTGCTTGACACATGGACACTGTTGGATGGCAAAATAGTTACGCTGGTTACGTTAACTGCGCCCCTTAGCCTTCAAGGAGTAATAATGAGGCAGTTACATCTTCAAAGGATGACTATGACGACGTTTCGCTTATCCTTATTCGGTCTATATAAGCACCATCCATCCCATTTTGCCTTACTCTTTTGTTTTAGCTTTCATTTGTTCTAGAGTCTTTTCCCGTTCTTTTCCTTTTTTCGGCAGCGGTTCCTACGGCAGAGCGGTCTCCAATGACTTCTTGCGGCAGTGTTTCGCAGTTCAGATCTTAGCAAAATCTTTGGTGGGTGTTGCTTTTTGTGGTTTCTCTCCGTCATTTTTCCTCTATTTCTCCCAAAGTCATCTTTCTTTTTCTTTTGAAAGATGTCAAATTTGACTCCATTGATGACTGTGCGCCCTCTTTCTGAAAACTTCATTTCTCTTTAGGCTTACCCCTGTTCCACTACTTTGGAAAAGATGACAAAGTGGGTGGCCAAGTACTACCTTCCTTCTTATATCACACCGAAGTTACCTCTCCCGGGATCTTATGGTTACGCAGCTTCTTCGAGGGAGGTTACTGTTTACCGAGCTCAGCTGAAATCCGGTCTTCGGTATCCCCCTCATCGCATGATATGTGAATTCTGCAAATTCCATGGTATTGCCGTGAACCAACTTCCCCCAAATTCTTATTCTTACTTCAATTCTTTCCTCTGCATGTTTGGGGTGTTCCACATAAACCCCCATTTTCTCTTCTTTATGCAATACTACAAACTTCCCCCGGTCCCGAAGGGTGGTTTTTACTACCTCCTTCCCCGAGGGTCCGGAGCAAGAAGTTTATGTTTACCTTCGGCAACAAGGACAGTTGGCGAGGGTGGCAAAGGAAGTTTTTCTTTTTTCGGGTTCCCGAGTCTTGGAGCCAGGTTCCTATTAGATGGGCTTCGGGGACTTTGAAGGTCGACGTCGTCGATCCCAGGAAGCTCCTAACTCTAGTATTGCTTGCCGAGTTCAACAACTTTGACGGACGTATTCGGATAGTAGCGGACTGGACTCCGAGCACCCCTCACGTTCACCTTATGCTTTTCCTATTAAGTGGGATCTTTTGTCAGAGGTGGTCCTTCGGGAACTGGGAGTGATAAATGCCCACAAGGGTGACCCTGGCATGCCTGTGCCTATTCTTCCGGGGAGAAAAGCCTGGATAGTCATGCTCTTTCGGCGCGAGATTTCTTATGAGGCTTTTTCCGAGAGTGAGTCATCTTTCAGGGTTTGATATCTATTTTTATTTCGGACTTACACTGATATTTTATTTTTTGTAGAGATGGGCGATCAATCTGTCGACTTTTATAAGTCATTTTACGCCAGTCAGGCTGAGAGGGGGGAGCAAGTTCGCAAGAAAGCTCCTGCTAAAAGGAAGAAGACGACTGCCGGCTCTTCTAAGTTCAAGAAGGTCAAGGCTACCACTCCTCCTCTTCCCCTCGAGAACGCAGCTGAAATGGAAGATCAGTCTTCTACTCAACTTCTGACCTCCGTGAACCCTCCCTCGAATCCTGCCCTCCTCGGGGAGACGCTGAGTCCTGCCATTGTTACCGAGATTTTAGCAGAGCGAAGGTCTGCTCAGGAGTTTGAAGAGGGTAGAAGGAGGAAGGGAAAGAATATCCCTGAGGAAGTTCAGGAGGTCGGTTCTGAAGAGCACGTCCCCGAAGTTCCACCAGGTTGGTTCCTTAGCCATTTCGCTACAAATCTTAGTATTTTTTGTATCTACGATTTTTTGGACGAATGGCTAAGGGATAATGTCTTAACGGAACTTCGGCGTGATCTTGCAGAGAATATACCCACTGCTCCTTGGGTGGAGACTCACGCCCATCGAAGGGCTCTTCGGGATCGGTGGATTCCTCAAGACAAGGTAACACGGGAGTCCTTCTGGATGTTTACAGAGGACATGGATTTGTTCTCTGAGGATAGCCAGCTGATGGCTCCACAGATGGCGCCTGGGGTTCTGACTAAGGCCACCTTCCAGAACCTCACCACCGAGTACCCTAGTGAAGAGATCCTTGCGCCGAGGATGACCGAGCATGCTGCTCAGGTGATCCTTTCTTCTCTTATATTTTAGAAAATTGCTCTTCCAAGCTGTCACTTCCTTCTGATACTCATACGGGGCCTTTGTTTTTTGTAGCTTTTGGCATACAACGGGTACTTCCTGTTGGGTTTCGGGAGCCAAACAGCGCAGCGGAATTTAACCGAAACCCTCCAGGATCCAAGTGAAACGGGGTAAACCGGGTGTTCGAAAATTTCATACCTAATTTTCGGTTGAGATCTCTCACTCAACTGTAGAGTCGAATCACAAAACCTGAACAGTTGACGTGTTCAGGCTCTCTATGGTATCCACACGAGCCTCTCGGGATCACCACGCTTCCACCACGTCCCGGCAGATGCGTTTCTCTTGCGCACGCAGTGCTAGCTTGCGTCCTCCAAGGAATTGCAAGAGAAGAGTGCGACTGTCCTTTTTGGAGGCTAGGGCAAGGAGACCTGCGAATTTCTCACTTAAAAGTTGTATTTATAGTGAGACTCAACTTCCAGGCCTAATGGGTTTCAAAGCCCTAATCCAATTAGGATTTAATTTCGGGCTTAATAATGGCTCAACTCCTTGGCCCATTATTAATACGAAATTAAAGTGAAACCATAACCCAAATAATTAGCCCATGCACTCTAATGATCCAAATAGCTCTATGTGTGCGACCCAATAGGCTCTTGCCATGTTGGCAATGATCATAAATCACATTTATGATCATAAGCAATGAGCGGTGTCTAGCAACACATCATTGCTACCCAAGTGACAAGATTGTCGGTGATTCGACTAAACCTTTATGATCATCACCGATATATGCCATTGTCCCTTTGTCCAAGATATCAAGACTAAGCACGAGACATGGAATGTGTCACTCTCGTATAGCCCAATCTTTGGTTTCTTGATTACCGAGTAGACCAACTTAAACTGACGACATTGATATCATATATCAACTCATCGAAGCATGGCCATGCATTTTCTAAGTCTCACTCTATCAAGGGGCCCGAAGATATCACTCCCGTTACATAGGAGGGACAAATCCCATCTTGATCATACAAATCCCTCCGCATGATATGTGACATACCCAATGACCTCCTTCAAGTTCACTCAGTTACGAGCAACAAAGGAAAGTATCAAAGTATGTGACTCACATGTAGGGAACCTTGATGATCTTAGGTCGAAGGACTACATATACCATGATCACTATGAGAATCACTTATGACACTCATATAACGATCCATGAAGTGTTCTCATGGTGGGTCGGTCCAGTACACAAGTTCTCCAACTTGTACCCATATGTAGACTACATATCTCATATTAGTCTCCACATATGCTAGTCGTTATGTATTATTGCAACCCGCTCCACAATAATACTAGACTAGGGACGTTTAAGAATATCATTATTCTAGGGTTACAATTATGCTTATTACGTTACGCAGAAACAAAACAACAAACATAATTGCTGGATTAATGCCTCAATAAAATATCATGACTCAATGTGCAAAAATACAATCATCTCATGATTGGCTTTTTGGGCACAATACTAACAATCTCCCACTTGCACTAAAAGCCAATCATCCATGTATCTAATACCGATGGACCTAGAATGGCTATCATGCTTCTGCTGCGTAAGGGGCTTTGTCAGTGGATCAGCAATGTTGCTGTCTGTCGAAGTCCTGCATATCCTTACATCACCCCTCTCGATGATCTCCCTGATGAGATGATAGCGTCGGAGTATGTGTTTGGATCGCTGGTGAGATCGAGGTTCCTTAGCCTGTGCGATTGCTCCATTGTTGTCACAATAGAGCTCTATCGGGTCAACAATGCTTGGAACCACTCCAAGTTCAGTGATGAACTTCTTGATCCAAACTGCCTCCTTCGCAGCATCAGAGGCGGCAATGTACTCAGATTCTGTTGTAGAGTCAGCTACTGTCTCTTGCTTTGAACTCTTCCAGCTTACAGCACCACCACCAATACAAAACACATAACCAGATTGCGATCTAAAATCATCCTTATCGGATTGGAAGCTTGCATCGGTGTAACCCCTTACAACGAGCTGATCTTCACCTCCAAAGACCAAGAATGCATCCTTAGTCCTTCGTAAGTACTTAAGGATGTTCTTAACAGCTGTCCAGTGACTTTCACCGGGGTTCGATTGGTACCTACTCGTCATGCTCAAAGCATATGAGACATCGGGACGAGTACATATCATGGCATACATGATAGATCCAATTGCTGAGGCATATGGAATCTTACTCATGCGCTCTCTCTCCTCGGTTGTACTCGGACACTGAGATCTAGAAAGAGTGATACCATGTGACATGGGCAAGAATCCTTTCTTGGAATCTTGCATGCTAAACCTCTTTAGCACCTTGTCAATATATGTACTTTGACTTAGGCCAAGAAGCTTTCTAGATCTATCTCTATAGATCCTAATGCCTAACACATAGGCTGCTTCACCCAAGTCCTTCATAGAGAAACATTTCCCTAGCCAAGTCTTCACAGACTGTAGCTCAGGAATGTCATTCCCGATGAGTAGTATGTCATCTACATACAACACCAAGAAGACAATAGCGCTCCCACTAACCTTCTTGTAGACACAAGGTTCATCTTCATTTTTGATAAAACCAAACTCTTTGATTGCATCATCAAAACGAAGATTCCAACTTCGAGAAGCTTGCTTCAGTCCATAAATGGACCTTTGCAATTTGCACACTTTATTGGCATTCCCAGGAGTGACAAAACCCTCAGGCTGTGTCATGTACACATCCTCAAGTAGCTTTCCATTTAGGAATGCAGTTTTGACATCCATTTGCCATATCTCATAATCATAGTGTGCAGTAATAGCAAACAAAATTCGGATGGATTTAAGCATAGCAACTGGTGAAAAAGTTTCATCATAGTCAATACCATGAATTTGCTTGAAACCTTTTGCGACCAATCGTCCCTTAAAGGTAATCACATTACCATCCATGTTAGTTTTCTTCTTGAAAACCCATTTGCACCCTATGGGTTTTACCCCTTCAGGTGGGTCAACCAAAGTCCATACTTGGTTTTCATACATGGATTCCATCTCGGATTTCATGGCCATTAGCCACTTCTCAGAGTCAGGCCCCGACATAGCTTGTTGGTAGGTTGTGGGCTCATCTTGATCCATGAGCATCACATCACCGGTGTGAGTCACGAGAAATCCATATCTCTCGGGCTCACGCCGAATCCTACCAGTCCTACGTGGGCTTTGTGCTACAGGAACAGACTCTTGAACCACAACATCTTGTGGTGTCTGTTCAGGTTCCATTTCAGGTTCGATGTCTTCTTGTTGTTCTTGAATTTCTTCAAGTTCTACTTTCCTCCCACTAGTTCCTTTAGAGATAAACTCTTTCTCCAAAAAGACACCAGTTCGAGCAACAAACACTTTTTGCTCAGAGGGATTGTAGAAATAGTAACCCTTTGTTTCTTTGGGATACCCAACAAAAAGACATTTTTGAGATTTGGGCCCTAGTTTGTTAGAGGATTGACGTTTTACATAAACGTCACAGCCCCAAATCTTCATAAAAGACAAATTGGGACGCCTCCCACTCCATATCTCATATGGTGTCTTTTGAACCGATTTAGATGGAACTCGGTTTAGTGTAAAAGCGGCTGTTTCTAGAGCATGTCCCCAAAAGGAGTTTGGAAGGTCAGCTTGACTCATCATGGAGCGAACCATGTCTAACAGAGTTCGATTTCTCCTTTCAGAAACACCATTCCATTGAGGTGTACCTGGTGGAGTGAGTTGTGATACTATACCACACTCCTTCAGATAGTCAAGGAATTCTCGATCCAAGTACTCTCCACCTCGATCTGATCGAAGCACTTTGATACTCTTCCCGAGTTGATTCTCTACTTCATTCTTGAATTCTTTGAACTTTTCAAAGGATTCTGACTTGTGTCTCATAAGATACACATAGCCATATCTGCTGAAGTCATCAGTGAAAGTAATGAAGTATTGGAAACCTCCTCTAGCTTGTGTAGACATAGGGCCACATACATCACTATGTATGAGTCCTAGTAAGTCATTAGCCCTTTCACTTTGCCCTGTGAATGGGGCTTTGGTCATCTTGCCCAACAAACATGACTCACATGTCTCATATGATTCAAAATCAAATGAGTCCAAGAGTCCATCCTTATGGAGCTTGGATATGCGGGTCTCATTTATATGGCCCAAGCGACAGTGCCAGAGATAGGTCGAGTTTGAATCATTTAATCTGACCTTCTTGGTATTCACATTATAGATTGGATCTTCGAGGTCTAGAACATACAACCCATTGCTAAGTTGAGCACTACCATAAAAGATTTCATTCAAATAAATAGAACAACATTTGTCCTTTATTATAAATGAAAAACCTTTCTTGTCCAAACAAGAAACAGAAATCAAATTTCTACTAATAGTAGGCACAAAGTAGCAGTTGTCTAATTCTAAAACTAATCCACTAGGTAAAGTGAGAACATAAGTCCCTACGGCTAAGGCAGCAACCCTTGCTCCATTTCCAACACGTAGGTCCACTTCACCTCGGGCCAATCTTCTACTTCTACTTAGATCCTGCACATTTGCACAAATGTGAGATCCACATCCAGTATCCAATACCCAAGATGAGGAAGTAGAAAAGTTAGCCTCTATAACAAAAATACCTGAAGTGGAAGTCTTACTTCCCTTTTCCTTAGCAAGTTCTTCAAGATAGAGCTTGCAATTGCGCTTCCAGTGTCCAGGTTGCTTACAATGGAAGCACTCCCCTTCCTTTGCCACACCACCCTTTGGTTTCAGTGCAGCTGAAGAAGAACTAGCATTGGACTTTCCATTAGCTTTATCCTTCTTCTTGTTGGCTTTTCCCTTTCCCTTGCCCTTTTGAACCATCAAAATGGGCTTAGCCTTCTTAAGGTTTTGCTCAGCAGTTCTCAACATGTTGAGCAATTCAGGAAGGGACTTGTCAAGGTCGTTCATGTTATAGTTCATGACGAACTGACTGTAGCTTTCAGGCAACGATTGCAAGACTACATCAATAGCCAACTCTTTCTGAAGAGCAAATCCCAAATTCTCAAGATTCTCAATGTACCCAATCATCTTGAGCACATGAGGACCCACGGGACTTCCCTCAGACATCTTGCACTGAAACAATGCCTTAGAGGTCTCAAACCTCTCATGCCTAGCTTGCTCTTGGAAAAGCATTTTGAGATGTTCGATCATATCGAACGCCCCCATGTTCTCATGTTGCTTCTGAAGCTCAGATTCCATGGTAATAAGCATGAGGCATGCAACATCCAAAGCATCATCAGAATGCCTCTTGTGAGCATCCCTTTCAGCTCTTGGAGCAGTGGCAGCAGGCTCATTCGGAATGGGCTGCTCTAGGACATAAGCCTTTCTCTCTTGTTTGAGGACTATCCTCAAGTTTCGGTACCATTTGAGAAAGTTGGTCCCATTCAGTTTTTCCTTCTCAAGGATCAATCGCAACGAAAGTGTCGATGTGTTTTGTGCCATGGTTATCTACAACAGTAAATATGCAGTGTAAGAGTCATGTATTTTAATTCATTTAATAAGGACTTTTATTAAACGATACTCCCACTATTTTCCTCAAAATAATAACCCTCGATATTATTTCGGAACACCTCGGCGCTAAGGTATTCTAGTGGGCCAAGATCCATATTTGACCACAACCTGAGTCAGCTTTGGCTTTTCTCTCAAGTTACAGCTATTTAGGTAGGCAACTCTTTGCCAATTGCATCTTATGCAACTCTTGGATAGTTGGGTGAACAACACTTGTCCAAGCTCATCTCATGAACTTAAGCCCAACTCTATGCCTCTAAGTCCCTAATCCTATTAGGATGACTTAGTTAAGTCAGACCCAAAGTTAGCAATTTGGATATCACTATTATCCCATCGCGCCTTACCAAGATGAACATAGGTGCTTTGCTTTGGCAAACCCACCTAATGTTGATCAAAGTCTTGACGAGTGCCAACATTTGGAAGGCATCACATTTAATGACTTAATATTTGTTTGAGGGATTTTTCTTTTGATCTCACCAATTTGTTATCTCCGGTTGTCTTATACATGCATCACATACAAATATAAAACATGCATCTCATGCTTACAAGAAAGTAAACGTGACATGGTTATAGCCCAAACTATGCGATATTCTCAAGCCAATGAGAATATCATAAAAGCCTAAGAAAAGAAAAGAGTCTTCACAAGCTCCTTCTCTTCCTTTCTTGGCTGCCCTTTTGTTGTCACCTCCTTGGACATACCTCCTTGGATGATCCTTGGACATACCACCTTGGATGATCCCATAATGCACCATTACATCAATAATAGAAACCTCGAGTTACATTCGAGGGGAGTAAGGTGAGAAGAGAATGTACAATGAGAGTGATAAGAAAAGGCACGACTCGCAGGCCGTATTTACAAGTACAACCAATCAAGGGCTATAACCATGCACCATGCTTCAAACACCAATCAGCATATCATGTCAAATCTCATTCAACAAAGATGCATGCCAATTTTTGCGTGTTGATTAACCAGTTTTTATTTATGTGGCGCTTCGCATACGGCGGTCCCGCTGGCCGGTCAGCGGGCGGTGGTTCCGCCCGAAATCTTCTATTTCGAGAAAGTAGGCACCCGAGACTCCTCTATTCGAGCCACCAAAAATACCTTACTTTCGGTGCCCGAACAGGCCGAATCCGAACAAAGCTAGGGTTTTTGCAACTATTGCAAGAATCCTAATCCATATAGGTATCTCATACCTATCAATTTCGGGTTAATCTCATTAACCAATTTGTGTCGTTTCTTCATATATCTCATATGTTCATTACGAATTCCGGTTTCATGCATCATGAATCAATCTAATTAATCATGGCCGAAAAGCAACCGAACACATAGCATCATGCGATTCAACAATCAATCCCGATTTAGGGTTTCACCAGTAGCTCTGATACCACTGTTGGGTTTCGGGAGCCAAACAGCGCAGCGGAATTTAACCGAAACCCTCCAGGATCCAAGTGAAACGGGGTAAACCGGGTGTTTGAAAACCGGGTTTCATACCTAATTTTCGGTTGAGATCTCTCACTCAACTGTAGAGTCGAATCACTGAAAAACCTGAACAGTTGACGTGTTCAGGCTCTCTATGGTATCCACACGAGCCTCTCGGGATCACCACGCTTCCACCACGTCCCGGCAGATGCGTTTCTCTTGCGCACGCAGTGCTAGCTTGCGTCCTCCAAGGAATTGCAAGAGAAGAGTGCGACTGTCCTTTTTGGAGGCTAGGGCAAGGAGACCTGCGAATTTCTCACTTAAAAGTTGTATTTATAGTGAGACTCAACTTCCAGGCCTAATGGGTTTCAAAGCCCTAATCCAATTAGGATTTAATTTCGGGGCTTAATAATGGCTCAACTCTTTGGCCCATTATTAATACGAAATTAAAGTGAAACCATAACCCAAATAATTAGCCCATGCACTCTAATGATCCAAATAGCTCTATGTGTGCGACCCAATAGGCTCTTGCCATGTTGGCAATGATCATAAATCACATTTATGATCATAAGCAATGAGCGGTGTCTAGCAACACATCATTGCTACCCAAGTGACAAGATTGTCGGTGAATCGACTAAACCTTTATGATCATCACCGATATATGCCATTGTCCCTTTGTCCAAGATATCAAGACTAAGCACGAGACATGGAATGTGTCACTCTCGTATAGCCCAATCTTTGGTTTCTTGATTACCGAGTAGACCAACTTAAACTGATGACATTGATATCATATATCAACTCATCCGAGCATGGCCATGCATTTTCTAAGTCTCACTCTATCAAGGGGCCCAAAGATATCACTCCCGTTACATAGGAGGGACAAATCCCATCTTGATCATACAAATCCCTCCGCATGATATGTGACATACCCAATGACCTCCTTCAAGTTCACTCAGTTACGAGCAACAAAGGAAAGTATCAAAGTATGTGACTCACATGTAGGGAACCTTGTTGATCTTAGGTCGAAGGACTACATATACCATGATCACTATGAGAATCACTTATGACACTCATATAACGATCCATGAAGTGTTCTCATGGTGGGTCGGTCCAGTACACAAGTTCTCCAACTTGTACCCATATGTAGACTACATATCTCATATTAGTCTCCACATATGCTAGTCATTATGTATTATTGCAACCCGCTCCACAATAATACTAGACTAGGGACGTTTAAGAATATCATTATTCTAGGGTTACAATTATGCTTATTACGTTACGCAGAAATAAAACAACAAACATAATTGCTGGATTAATGCCTCAATAAAATATCATGACTCAATGTGCAAAAATACAATCATCTCATGATTGGCTTTTTGGGCACAATACTAACACTTCCGCGCCTGGTCAGCGAACCAAACGGAGACCCGTTCTCGGTTCGAAGACTCTTTGCGCAAGACGAAGGAGTCCCCCGCCCAATATGCCCTTAAATAGGGTGAATTGAACAAAATCACGAAAGAGGACCTTGGGAATCTTCGGACCGAGGTTGTGTCCAGTAGGCAGAAGCTTCATACTGACTTCTCAGCCAAGGTGGAAGACCTCGGCTCAAAGTGCGTGACTCTTTCTTTAGAGAATGATGCCCTTCGGAAGGAGATCGCTCAAGATGGCGAGAGTCTTACGAAGGCGCTCGCTTTGAATGCCGATCTCCAAGCTGAGGTTGCGTCATTGAAGAAGAAGGAGATGAAGAGCAAGAAGAAGAAGAAGCTGGAGGGGAAGAATGTTGTGCTAAAAGCTGAGCCGGCGGCTCTTAGCGCCGAGAAAGATCATACCGAGAAAATGTCGAAGATGTCTTACCAAGACAGCTTCTACTTGGCTCGTTACCAGGTCCTCGCTTGGCACCCTGGGCTTGACCTCTCTTACTTATCTGCTCTGGACTTTCCAAAGGACCCCAGATCTTCATGGTCTAAAATTGAGTTTCGCAATCTTCCTCTAGCTGGGCTTGTGTCTCTGTCTAAGCCATCCGGAGATAATGTTGAAGAGACGCCAGATACTCCAGCTCAATCATAGGCTTCTTCTTCCTTTTTTGTATTCTTTGTCTAGAATTTTTTAATGAAGAATTTTTCTCCATTCTCCATTCTCTCTTCCGAATATGAGTTGTCAAAAGCTAGTATGATTCTAGGTGTGCATTTTTGGCGGACACCTGCGCCTTCTCTTTCGGAAGGATCCTTTTTAGACTACTGTCGGGTTTTTGAGCTTAGTAAGGAACTTCGCCTCGAAAGAAGAATCATTAAGGCATATTCTTTCGGCAATGAGGCCTTATTCGTCATGTATTTTCATTGATGACTTTAGGGAGGAGTAGCTACAAGCTTTCTTTGAAAATTGTCTAAGTGTAGAATTTTTTCAGAGAGTCTGAATGCCAAGTATTCTTCAACTCCCCTCCCTTGATATCACCCAACTTATAGACCCCCGGGGCGAACTTCGTCAAGGACCAAATATGGTCCACTCCAATTTGCCCGAAGTACCCCTTCTGATGGCCTTCACTGTTCGAATTTGGTCTTTCGGAGAATGAGGTCTCCTTTTTTGATCTCTTTTTCTCTTACTTGTAAATTGGCGGCGTGTGCTATTCTCTGCTGGAAGGCCTTTCTTCTCAACTAGGCCATTTCACGGTGTTCCTCGAGGAGGTCCAGTTTTGCCCTTAGTCCAAGATCATTTCCTCATTCATCGAACACCTGTACTCTTACCGAGGGCTGCATGACTTCAATGGGAATAATGGCCTCAGTCCCATATACGAGCGAGAAAGAAGTCTCTCCCGTGCCTCTTCGGGGAGTGGTTCGGTAGCTCTATAGCATACTTGGGAGTTCTCCTGGCCATTTCCCTTTTGCCTCTTTTAGCCTTTCTTCAGGCCATCTTTTATTGTTCTGTTAGATACCTCGACCTGCGCATTAATCTAAGGATGGGCCACTAGAGCAAAATGCATTTTGATGCCGAGGTCCTCCATGAGTTCCCGGAACCCCTTGTCCGTGAACTGAGTTCCGTTATTGGCCACTATTACCCTTGGAATGCCAAATCGGCATATAATGTTCTTTGATACGAACTTTTGAGCGTCCTTCGCCAAGATTGATGCCAGCGGCTCTGCCTCTATCCACTTAGTGAAATAGTCTACCGCGACGATGCAAAACTTTACCCCGCCGGGAGCCCTTGGGAGAGGTCCGATGAGATCAATGCCCTATACGGCGAAGGGGCAGGGATAGTCCGTTGCATTTATTTTTTCCGAGGGTAGCTTTTGGATGTTGGCGTGCCTTTGGCAGTTGTCACATCTTCGGACGAACTGCCTTGGATCCTTCCTTAAAGTAGGCCAAAAGTATCCTTGGCGGAGTATTACCCCAGCGAGGGCGTCTGTTCCTACATGGGAACCACACACTCCTTCATGGACCTCTTCAAGTATTACTCTGACATCATCCTTGCCTACACATTTTTGTAGGGGGCTTGCATACCCTTGTCTGTACAGTTCTTCCCCAATGAGGAAGTACCTTCCTGCACGCTTTCGTATTTTTGTGGCTTCTTTAGGATCCTTGGGAAGCTCCGAATTTGCTAAATATTTATTGAGGGAGCCTTGCCATCCCTCCCCCGAGGTTTCTATGCACATTGACTCCGTGCTGGGATGTTTTAGTACTTCGGTGGGTTCCCTGGATTTGGCCAAGGCATCAGCTTGGGTATTATCCCTTCGGGGCACATTCTTGATGCGCACCGAGTCGAAATTCTCAATGAGTCTCTGAACAAGGTCGTGATACTTAGCCAAAATTGGGTCCTTTGCCATGTACTCTCCCTTCATCTGTCGGACTATTAGCTGTGAATCACTGTGGGCCATAAGGTTTTTTACGCCTACTTTTCTAGCCATTTTCAGTCCCGCTATGAGGGCTTCCTTTTCGGCAATGTTATTGGTAATCTTAAAACCGAATTTGATTGCTTTAGAAGCTTCCATGCCTTCGGGACACTGAAGAACTATTCCAGCTCCTTGATGTTCTGTGCCTGACGCTCCATCGACGGAGAGCTTCAATTCCGGATCAGTCTTTGTTTCTCCTTTTGCGAGCGCTTCAGTTTTTTTGATCTTGGAGATTTCGGCAATGAAGTCTGCTAATGCCTGAGCCTTTATCGCCCCTCTAGGCTCATAAGTAATGTCGTATTCACTGAGCTCGATGCACCATTTTGACAGTTTTCCCAAATGCTCCACTTTTTTCATTACATCTCGTAGGGGTAAGTTACTTCGGACGGTGATGGCGTGTCCTTGGAAGTAGGGTCGCATTCTCCTGCCTGCGAGTACTAACGCGTAGATAGCTTTTTGGAGCAATGGGTATCTCGTCTCGGCGCCATGTAGGGACTTGCTTACGTAATACACTGGCCATTGTTTCCCACCTTCTTCTTTCAACAAGACGGAACTTACCGCCTTTTAGTGACTACGAGGTAGAGAATGAGAGTCTCTCCCTTCCGAGGTTGCCTGAGTGTTGGAAGGCAGGTCAAATAGCTTTTGAGCTCTTCCCAGGCTTTCTGGCATTCTGTATTCCATGGATGCTCCTGGATTCCAGAGGTTCCACTGTCCTTGGAGACTTTGGTGAGCACTTTGAAAAATGGGCGACATCGGTCACCATACCTGGAGATGAATCTACTTAGGGAGGTGATCCTCCCGGTAAGCCTCTGTATGTCTTTGATAGACGTAGGTGTTCGAAAATTCAGCAGGGGTTTCACTTTCTCAGGGTTAGCATCTATTCCCCTTTCTGATACCATAAACCCGAGAAATTTTCCTGCGTTTACTCCGAACACACACTTTTTAGGATTAAGGTGTATGCCGAACTCCCGAAGTCATTGGAAAGTTTCGGTTAAGTCAGTGATATGATTACCAGGTACTTTTCTCTTGACTATTATATCATCGACATACACTTCCATGTTCCTACCGATCTGTGCATCAAATACTTTGTTCATCAGTCTTTAGTAGGTGGCCCCTGCGTTTTTGAGCCCGAGGGGCATTCTAACATAGCAGTAGTTATCTATTTCTGTGATGAGGGCCATTTTTTCCTCATCCTCGGGGTTCATTCGGATCTGATGATACCCGCTGAAGGCGTCGAGGAAGCTAAGCAGTCCGTACTCGGCAGTTGCATCTACCAGCTGATCTATGGCCAGCAATGGGTAGGAGTCTTTTGGACAGGCATCGTTCAAGTTTCGGAAGTCGATGCACATTTGGAGCTTTTCACTACCCTCTTTTGTGGCTATAACCACATTGCTGAGCCATTCGGGGTATTTTACTTCCCTTGTTACACCGGCCTCCATGAGGCGATTAACTTCGGCTTTGACAAAGGAATTTTTGTGAGCTGATAGATTCCGTTTCTTCTGCCGAACTGGTCTGATGTGTGGTTGTACTATAAGATTGTGGTGGATTATGTCGGGGTCAACCCCAGGCATATCCTTCGGCGAATAAGCAAACAGATCTTTGTTCATGCATGGAAAGGATACAAGCCTCTTTTTGTCCCCTTCGGCCAATTTTTTCCCAATTCGGGTGTTTCGGCCAGGGATCAATTCTACATCTTCCATTTCTACTTTTTCGAGGCTTTCCGTCTCCTCTGCTGTTGCCTTTTCATTTATCAAGACCATTTTTTCTTCTGCCAAAGTCTGTACCTGGATCTTGGCTGGGCTTTGCCTGGCTCTTGTGAAGACTTTTCTAACCTCAGCCTGGTCTATAAGGATTTCGGCATCTCCATCTTTGGTGGCGAAGGTGACCGTCAGGTATCTTACATCTGGTCGAATGTGAAAATTGCCCTGAGTTTGTCTTCCAAAAATGGCGTTGTATGCTGACGGTACGTCAATGACTATAAATCTTGTTTTGCCGGAGGCAATTAACTCTTTCTTGCTCTGGGGTGAGACCCCTTTCAGCATCACGGGCAGGTCAATGTACCCAAGGACTGGAAGTTCAGATGGTCCGACGCCAAAGGTGGGGGAACTGACTGGGCTAAGATCACTTTTTGAAATGTTTAATTTACCCAGCAGATGAGAAAAAATGATGTCGGTGTTTGAGCCGTCGTCGAGGAGCACTCTTTTGACATCCCAGTTTCCTATCCTTGCCATGACAATGAGGGGATCACCGTGACGGAACTTTACTACAGACCCATCCCTACGGGTGAGCCTTTGCGGGGAGTTCCTGTACTCCTTGACGGAGACTTCTTTCATTTTTATTTTTGTTTCAGCCGAGGGTATCCCAATAGTGATGGTTTGGATAACCCCTGCCGAGGGTGGCAGACTTTTTCGGGGACTCCATTCTCGCCATCTATCAGAGTCATACTCTTCATCGTCTGCTCTCCTCTGTTCTTCCTTTCTCCCCTTTGGAGAAGGCATCCGCAGGTATCGTTGGAGTTGACCCTGTTTGATCAGGGACTCGATGTACTTCTTCAACTGGAAACAGGCTTCAGTGTCATGGCCATGATCCTGGTGAAATTGACAGAATTTTTTCATATTCCTTTTATTCTCCGGGGCCACGGCCTTTGGCCTTGGGACTGTGGTCCCTTGCCTTTCTAGCACCATCAGAATACTGGCTCTTGTGGTGTTCAGGGGGGTGAATGCTACAGGCCTCTTTCCTCTTTGCCTTTGAGACCGCTCTGCCTCGTTCTGCTGGCGCGGCTGATGGCTAGGCCCTTCGGTGCGAGGTGTTCGCCTTTTGGTCCTCCCATTCCGAGTTTTTCGGCCATCATGTGTTGTTCGGCCCTTCTATAAAACTCTCCAAGAGTTTCTGGGGGGTCCTTGGAGAACTCGTAGAACAGCTGGGAGTCTCTCTGCAGTCCCCTAACCATTGCGAGGATACGAATTTCTGACCGAAAGTCTGGTACTCTCAGTGCTTCTCAATTGAATTTTTCCACATAATCGCGGATGGTCTGCCCTCCTCTCTGGGCTATGTCAAACATTTGCACTGGCATTTTGGCAGATGGCCTACTACCAATAAACTGTTGGGTGAAGGTAGTAGATGGCTCTTGAAAGCTTATCAAACTTCCCTGGGGCAAAGAGCTATACCACGCTGTTGCTGGTCCTGAGAGTGTTACCTCAAAGCATTTACAGAGTATGGCATCGTCCGCGCCGTGCAGCACCATACTTCGCTTATATTTTGTCAGGTGTGCCTGGGGGTCGCTTCGCCCATCATACGTTTCCAGTCGAGGTACCCTAAAATCACTGGGCATAGGCACCTCTACTACCTCGTGTACAAAAGGTGACTCCTCTCCGGTGTAAGAGTTGGACAACCGGGGCCAAACTGGTTTCCGGGAGATCTATTTCTCGACCTTTTCCAGCCTTCCTAGGATCCTTTCCATAAGGGCGGCAGTGCTGGTTCCTTCCTGCCGCCGTGTGTTCGCTGGTAATGGCAAATTTCTCCTTCGCCTTGGGGAACGACTCCGACGAGGGGGAGAGGGGGACCTCTGGTAAGGGGATGCGCTCCATTGACAAGAGGCCCTGGTCTCTTTTGGGGCTCCCCTTCTGGCGGGGCGCACCTCAACGGGTTCATTGTTTATTGAATATGCATCAAGGGAGTCTGCACTACCTGAACTCCGGTGAGTAGATCGTGAGCTCCTTTCCCGACGAATGGTCGGGGGTGAGGCCCTTTGAGCAGGTGGAGGTTGTGGCAACCTCTGATCAAGCTGCTGAGTGATTTCAGAAACAATAGAATGCTGGAAATCCCATAGGAAGCTCATCGCTACCATTACAGGACGATCGTCCTCTGTCATAGAAGTTTCTGCCACAGGCAGAGTGGTCGCCTGCTAAGTCTCGGGTGTGAGGGGGGTCTTGAAACTCCTTTGTCCTTCGCGCGCCGAGTCTCCACAACGGTGAAATGGGAAAGAGTTCCCACAGACGGCGCCAATTGGTGGCCTACGGTGGCTTCATCATGTGCCATTGTGCGGGTCAGGAGGGCTTCTGATGGAGGAGAGCACCTTGGGAGGAGATTCCCCAGTGGAGGATACCTGAAATGCTCCAGAAAACATAGGTTAGGAGGTCCCCGGAGTGTATTTCCGGGGAGGAGCCTCCGACGCCCAAGTCAGCACTTGTAGGTAACTAGATGATGTGCTCTTTTGTGTATTCCAAGAGAACTTTCTTACCTGGCTGGGATGCTTCCTGGGCATTTATAAAGGGGGCGTACAGAAGCCATTCTCCTCACGTGGTTGTCCCAGATTTTGACACGTGTTCGGTGGCATGCGATCCCAGCTTTTCGGGGAATGAAGGGACACTTATCTCAGTAAAAGTCGCCTGGCTAGAAGCCTAGGCATTCTGAGAGTGTCGTGTCGAGGTGTCCTTGTGATAGCGTGTCAGAACGTACTTGGAGGGCGACTTTATGGGGAGGTGTCAGAGGCTCCTTAAATGCTCTGTTCATACTCCCCGAAGTTACTCTAATGTTTACAGTAGTATATTCCTCGAGGATGGTCCCTCCGAGGGATACTTCTGCTTCTGGAGAGGGTCTGATTGTTCTGCCGAGGTTGGTCCTACTGCTCCCTAAGGAGGCGAATTCCCAACATTAGGCCAGGGGGGTCGTTTTATCCTTTCGACCTCGTCTGATAGTTTTCCTCTATCGAGGTCAGTACTCCGTCAAGTCTGGGAGCTCGGCCAATGATGGGCACCTTGGCCATCACTGCCCTTCTATGAATCAATGTGTTAAGTGGCGCATGTTTGCGTGCTTCTATGAATTTTTTATGCATGCTAACCCCCGATTTCGATTATTACTGTATATGCATGTATCTTTGAGTTTTCTTTGTCTTTATGTTTTCCTTGCAGGAACTTGGAATAATTATTGGCATTACATTCTTGGCATATGTTAGGCCTTAAAGGCCATATGTTAGGCTTTGGAAGCCATACGGAATCCTTATTGAGTTTTAAAACTCACTCGCCCTACTCTACTTTTGTAGGTAAAAGTGTGCTCGAAAGATTGAGCTAAAAGTCTTGAGTACTCTTTTTGTGGTATAAAGGTTGGGTATGGGTATGGTATTGCTCAATTATACTAAGTATTCTGAGTAATTTAAGTTGCTTGAAAATAAAGCTAATAAGTGTGGACTTTCTGTCCAGGACTATGAGTCTAGAGTTTGTGGGAACAACGACTTAAGGTGGATAATTAGTGTTCCGTGGCACTATGATTGTGTGCTTGCTTTTAAGCATGTATTTTGTTTAGTGACCAAGTTATGGACTTAGCTAAAATTCGGCCAAACTTTGCTTTGGGCTTGTATTATGGACTTGGACATTTTTTGATGTTTTTATTGCTTGGTGGACTTACCAAGGCCCATGCATGAATTTATGGGTTATGTTTTCATGAAACTTGAAGCATGTTCAAATTGGGCTACAAATTTGATTATGTTCTTTGTTAATTTTGGGCCATATGCATGTTAAGTACTAAAAGGCCCATAAGCCCATGTTTATGTTGAAAGCATGCTATGTTTGACTATGTATGCACAATTTGTAAAGAACATGCAAGTAAACTTAGAAGAGCATGAAATTGGATGCCTGTGTAAAGTTCAGCTAATATGGAATTTAAGTGCATGTATATGAATTAATGCACGATTAAGCATTAGTTGCATCTAAAGGCATTAAGAGTTGATGTGCACTAGTGAACACCAAAACACATAAGCTTGCGAAGCGTATGCATGAAAATAAGTTTTCAAACTCAAGTTGGTGTTTTGGTTGCCATGCATATTGTTGGCTAAACTTGGTAAAGACCATGAAATGAACACATGAAATCCACATAGGTGCCAGCTTGTTCTGAGAGCACTAAAACTTAACCTTTAATAAGAACATAATGAGCTAGTACTAGTAAGTATCCTGGCGTTCATGCCCATAAGTCTTAGTAAGAAATAAAAGCCCCTTCTATGAATTAAAATCTTTCACTACATGCTTTAAACAATTAGGTCGCATGGGCCAGGGGTAGTTTAGGGCATGACAATATCATTCTCTTATTGGACATCAGAGAATCTAGCCCCGAAGATCACTCTGGGAGATTGCTTTGCCCCATTTTTTTGTTGTCTTTTAGGGATAGATTGTTAGTGTTATGCCCAAAAGCCAATCATGAGATGATTGTATTTTTGCACATTGAGTCATGGTATTTTATTAAGCCATTAATCCAACAATTATGTTTGTTGTTTTGTTTTTGCGTAACTTAATAAACATAATCGTAACCCTAGAATAATGATATTCTTAAACGTCCCTGGTCTAGTATTTTTGTCGAGTGGGTTGCAATAATACATAACGACTAGCATATGTGGAAACTAATATAAGATATGTAGTCTACATATAGGTACAAGTTGGAGAACTTGTGTACTGGACCGACCCACCATGAGAACACTACATGGATCGTTATATGAGTGTCATAAGTGATTCTCATAGTGATCGTGGTATATGTAGTCCTTCGACCTAAGATCATCAAGGTTCCCTACATGTGAGTCACATACTTTGATACTTTCCTTTGTTGCTCGTAACTGAGTGAACTTGAAGGAGGTAATTGGGTATGTCACATATCATGCGAAGGGATTTGTATGATCAAGATAGGATTTGTCCCTCCTATGTAACGGGAGTGATATCTTCGGACCCCTTGATAGAGTGAGACTTAGAAAATGCATGGCCATGCTTGGATGAGTTGATATACGATGTCAATGTCATCAGCTTAGGTTAGTCTACTCGGTAATCAAGAAACCAAAGATTGGGCTATACGAGAATGACACATTTCATGTCTCGTGCTTAGTCTTGATATCTTGGACAAAGGGACAATGGCATATATCGGTGATGATCATAAAGGTTTAGTCGATTCACCGACAATCTTGTCACTTGGGTAGCAATGATGTGTTGCTAGACACCGCTCATTGCTTATGATCATAAATGTGATTTATGATCATTGCCAACATGGAAAAACCTATTGGTACACATAGAGCTATTTGGATCATTAGAGTGCATGGGCTAATTATTTGGGTTATGGTTTCACCTTAATTTCGTATTAATAATGGGCCCAAGAGTTGAGCCATTATTAAGCCCGAAATTAAAACCTAATTGGATTAGGGCTTTGAAACCCATTAGGCCAGGAAGTTGAGTCTCACTATAAATACAACTTTTCAGTGAGAAATTCATAGCTCTCCTTGCCCTAGCCTCCCTAAAGGATAGCCATACTCTTCTCTTGCAATTCCTTGGAGGACGCAAGCTAGCACTGCAAGCGCAAGAGAAACGCATCTGCCGGGACATGGTGGAAGCATGGTGATCCCGAGAGGCTCGTGTGGATACCATAGAGAGCCTGAACACGTCAACTGTTCAGGTTTTGTGATTTGACTCTACAATTGAGTGAGAAATCTCAACCGAAAATTAGGTATGAAAATTTTCGAACACCCAGTTTACCCCGTTTTACTTGGATCCTGGAGGGTTTCGGTTAAATTCCACTGCACTGTTTGGCTCCCGAAACCCAACATAGATAGCCATCCACGATAGAGGTTGATGTAGACCTCAGTTGACTGAACTGTCTTACAACACCAAATGGTGCTGTTTGTGGGAACCATGCCACACATAGCTATGGTGACAATTCGGGCATCTAAGAACAAACCTTGTCAAGAGTCCCCACTAGAGAAGAACTCCACACCACCGGAGAATTAAACAGATGAACCAATGAATCTGCCTAAGGATGATTGAACTTTGACACTAACAATAAGATACCTATGCAAGTTCCAACGTACCATAGTCATAGAAATAGCCCAACATTTTGGTGAGAATACCCCCGGGAGGCCGACCAGGAGGCAACCCTGGTCGGAGAAATCTCGACACTGGTGAAAAATGTTGGGTTTTGGGAGCCAAATAGCGCAACGGAATTTAACCGAAACCCTCCAGGATCCAAGTGATAAAACGTAAACCGGGTGTTCGAAAATTTTCATTCCTAATTTTCGGATGAGATCTCTCACTCAATTATAGAGTCGAATCACAAAACTTGAACAGTTGACGTTTTCAAGCTCTCTATGGTATCCACATGAGCCACTCGGGATCACTACGCTTCCATCACGTCCTGACAGATCCATTTCTCTTGCGCTCGCAGTGCTAGCCTGCATCCTCCAAGGAATTCCAAGAGAAGAGCGCGATTGTCCTTTTGGGAGGTTAGGGGAAGAAGCTCGAATTTCTCACTAAAATTTGTATTTATAGTGAGACTCAACTTCTAGGCCTAATGGGTTTCAAAGCCCTAATCCAATTAGGCTTTAATTACGGGCTTAATGGTCAACTTTTGGGCCCATTATTAATATGAAATTAAAGTGAAACTATAACCCAAACAATTAGCCCATACACTCTAATGATCCAAATAGCTCTATGTGTGCAACCCAATAGGCTCTTACCATGTTGGCAATGATCATAAATCACATTTATGATCATAAGCAGTGAGCGGTGTCTAGCAACACATCATTGCTACCCAAGTGACAAGATTGTCTGTGATCCGACTAAACCTTTATGATCATTACCGATATATGCCATTGTCCCTTCGTCCAAAATATCAAGACTAAGCACGAGACATGGAATGTGTCACTCTCGTATAGCTCAATCTTTGATTTCTTGATTAACAAGTAGACCAACTTAAACTGATGACATTGATATCTTATATCAACTCATCCAAGCATGGCCATGCATTTTTCTAAGTCTTACTCTATCAAGGGGCCCGAATATATCACTCCCGTTATATAGAGGGGACAAATCCCATCTTAATCATACAAATCCCTCTGCATGATATGTGGCATACCCAATGACCTTGTTCAAGTTCGCTCAATTACGAGTAACAAAGGATAGTATCAAAGTATGTGACTCACATGTAGGGAACCTTCATGATCTTAGGTCGAAGGACTACATATACCATGATCACTATGA
This sequence comes from Aquilaria sinensis, assembly GCA_005392925.1. NCBI lineage: Eukaryota > Viridiplantae > Streptophyta > Magnoliopsida > Malvales > Thymelaeaceae > Aquilaria > Aquilaria sinensis. The sequence continues at coordinate 131,814 of SMDT01000825.1, forward strand.
GAATCACTTATGACACTCATATAATGATCCATGTATTGTTCTCATGGTGGGTCGGTCCAATATACAACTTCTCCAACTTGTGCCCATATGTAGACTACATATCTCATATTAGTCTCCACATATGCTAGTCGTTATGTACTATTGCATCCCGCGCCACAATATTACTAGACCAGGGACGTTCGAGAATATTATTATTCTAGGGTTACAATTATGTTTATTACATTACGCAGAAATAAAACAACAAACATAATTGCTAGATTAATGCCTTAATAAAATATCATGACTCAATGTGCAAAAAATACAATCACCTCATGATTGGCTTTTGGGCACAACACTAACAATCTCCCACTTGCACTAGATCCAATCATCCATGTATCTATTAACAACGGACCTAGAATGGCTATCATGCTTTTGCAGCGTAAAGGGCTTTGTCAGCGGATCAACAATGTTGTTGTTTGTCAAAGTCCTGCATATCCTTACATCACCCCTCTTTATGATCTCCCTGATGAGATGATAGCGTCGGAGTATGTGTTTGGATTGCTAGTGAGATCGAGGTTCCTTAGCCTGTTCAATTACTTCATTGTTGTCACAATAGAGCTCTATTGGGTCGGTAATGAACTGGAACCACTCCAAGTTCGGTGATGAACTTCTTGATCCAAATGTCTCCTTCGTAGCATCAGAGGTGGCAATGTACTCAGATTCTATTGTAGAGTTAGCTACTATCTCTTACTTTGTACTTTTCCAGCTCACAGCACCGCCAGCAATACAAAACACATAACTAGATTGCGATCTAAAATCATCCTTATCAGATTGGAAGCTTGCATCAGTGTAACCCTTTACAACAAGCTCATCTTCACCTCCAAAGACCAAGAATACATCCTTAGTCCCTCGTAAGTACTTAAGGATGTTCTTAACAGCTGTCTAGTGACTATCACTAGGGTTTGATTGGTACCTACTCATCATGCTGAAAGCATATGAGACATCTGGACGAGTACATATCATGGCATACATGATAGATCGAATTGCTGAGGAATATGCAATCTTACTTATGGGCTCTCTCTCCTGGGTGTACTCGGACACTAAGATCTAGAAAGAGTTATACCATGTGACATAGGCAAGAATCCTTTCCTATAATCTTGCATGCTAAACCTCTTTAGCACCTTGTCAATGTATGTACTTTGACTTAGGCCAAGAAGCTTTCTAGATCTATCTCTATAGATCCTGATGCCTAACACATAGGCTGCTTCACCCAAGTCCTTCATAGAAAAATATTTCCCTAGCCAAGTCTTCACAGACTATAGCTCAGGAATGTCATTCTCGATAAGTAGTATCTCATTCACATACAACACTAAGAAGACAATAGCATTCCCACTAACCTTCTTGTAGACACAAGGTTCATCTTCTTTTTTCATAAAACCAAACTCTTTGATTACTTTATCAAAATGAAGATTCCAATTTTGAGAAGCTTGCTTCAGTCCATAAATGGACCATTTCAACTTGCACACTTTATTGGCATCCTCAAGAATCACAAAACCATCAGGTTGTGTCATGTACACATCCTCAAGTCGCTTTCCATTTAGAAATGCAGTTTTGACATCCATTTGCCATATCTCATAATCATAGTGAGTGGTAGTAGCGAACAAAATTCGGATGGATTTAAGCACAACAACTGGTGAAAAAGTTTTATCGTAGTCAATACCATGAATTTTCTTGAAACCTTTTGGAACTAATCGTCCCTTAAAGGTAATCACATTACCATCCATGTCAGTTTTCTTCTTGAAAACCCATTTGCACCCTAAGGGTTTCACCCTTCAGGTGGGTCAACCAAAGTCCATACTTGGTTTTCATGCATGGATTCCATCGTGGATTTCATGGCCACAAGCCACTTTTTAGAGTCAAGCCCTGACATAGCTTGTTGGTAGGTTGTGGGCTCATCCTGATCCATGAGCATCACATCCCCAGTGTGAGTCATGAGAAATCCATATCTCTCAGGCTCACGCCGAATCCTACCAGACCTACGTGGGCTCTGTGCCACAAGAACAGACTCTTGAACCACAACATATTGTGGTGTCTGTTCAGGTTATATTTCAAGTTCGATGTCTCCCT